>JARQZK010000005.1:295000-380000 GCA_030704885.1 Cynegetis impunctata
CAGATCATTTTGTTAACATGTTTTGGAGGTATTCACTACATGAATTCTCATCAATCTTTTCAATGAATATGAGTGTCCTAGAGTCAGTATTGTCAGGTAGCATATTTTATATCAAATAATTATAGGTTTACCTCGTGTTTGATTTAGGATAATTTCCATATTTAGAGAGGCAAGTTATATCTTTGTGTTCTACAATTAGGAATTGATATATATATATATATATATATATATATATATATATATATATATATATATATATATATATATATATATATATATATATATATATATATATCTGGGGCGGCTAGTCAAAGGAGGCTAAGGAGGCTAAGCCTCCTCAATAATATTCCGTGCATCACTAATATATTATATTGAAGGGTCAGCATATTCATATTAATCAAAATCATATTATTTTATGCACCTACTTTCCTTTCAACCTACATTATATAATATAATTTATTAATTAAGATAGAAGGTATTTACATTTACTGCATTTCATTCATTTCAAGATTTGTGGCAACGCTGCGGAGGCTTAGAAAGGTATATTCTCAACGTTCATTATGCCTGCCACAGAAAAGCAAACAACGGTGCAAATACTCTGAATGAATACTTCATTGCAATAGAAAAGCAAAACACATGTAAATGGCAACACCGATAGAGAAACAGACTCATACAATGTCGACCAATCACAACTATAGAATTTCGCGTGACATGAAAAATGCGAATGAATTCGTTGGAAAGCATTAATTGAATCGTAGTGTGATCGTAGTTACTAATGGCAGCGTGTTTACTTATATTGCTCGCGTATTGTTTTAAAATGAGTTTGGTTACTGAAGTTAATTTCAATGGTGACTTAGTGGAATATTTGTTATCCCATAACTTTAGTGCACTAAGTTATTAGGATAAAGTTTTGATAAAAACATTGCGACCTACCCCTGAATTAAACAATTTGGTGCAGCGTAACAGACAACAAAACCGCGGTTTTAATACAAAAATACAAAAAATAAATTATTTTGTTGGCAGTGTTTACTTCTTACTAGTGAAAATGTCTCTGTTTGGGGCCGCTTAGGATTTTGAGGAATTTAATTCTATACCTAGTTGAAAGTGAGGAATTTTTTCACCGATAAAGTAACTTTAATATACAGCACGCGGATTAATATCTTACTTACAAGATAAGGAATTTATATATTTTTTAAACATCTTTAAATTAATTTTTGAACAAACAGAAATAGTTTTTCAAATTCTTACAGCTCAAGTTTTCAGATGTAATTTACTCACGAAATCGGCTCAAGTTTCTTTTGGAAAAATTTCAGAATTTCGTGCAGGAGTTTATTTTTAAAAAACTATTTTCTTTATTTCAAACTACTGATGATACGACTCAATTTAAGCCCAAAACGAAAGATAATTCAAGTAACGCAAGATATGGAGCTCTACTATAAGCAAAATATTTTATGAAATTTTGGATAACTATTAGGGGTCGAATAGAAATAAGGTTCTCTCTGATTTGAAAGAACTGCATTCTTCGACTTACTCAATAAAATTTGTTAACCCGGATTTTCGGCTAATTTTCCAGATAACCTTTTGGAAAATTTATGTCAAAAAATACACTTTTTTTGATAAGGTGGCCATAAAAGTGAAACTGTGTGTTGTTGTATAATGACAATGAAATTTTGGGGTTAAAATGAAAAATCATGTGAGGATTAATTAAATACCTTTTTGATATTGATTTTGAATCAAGATTTACCCCAAGTTTTATAAACTCTTATATCCTAACTGTTTCTAATCCCGGTGACATCGCTTCCGTAGAGCGCTCGTTTTCCACTCTTAAGAGAATTAAAACTTATTTACGAAATTCAATGAGCCAGGATCGTTTGAAAAAATATTAGTTTCTTGTCTATTGAAAGGAATTTGGTAAATACTTTTGGCGAAAGACAAAAAATTTTATGAGGATATTATATAGATCATTTTTGCTAACGTTAAAGATCGCAGAATCCCGCTTCAAAAAATATATAATCACTTTTTATTTGCTTCTCTACCAGCTGTTAACATATTCGTTAAGTAGAGGTAGGTAGGTACCTATTTTGTGAAAGAAAAAAAAAATTTGATGAATAGATGAATTGATTAATTGTCTGAGAAGAGTTTTTGTGAATATTGTAAATAGGAGTTGTAGGTCTCAAGGTTAGACACTCGAAAGTGAAAACAAATTAATAGCTTAGGGTGCTTGTTTTACTTTGATTTTCTTCAAATTATAAGGCGGTTGAACCTTGAAATCCTAAAAATTTCGCCTATGGTGTATTTTTTAACACCTCTTGTAGCCTCCTCAAACCAAAACCTCACGAGCGCGCCACTGATATATATATATATATATATATATATATATATATATATATATATACAGATTGTCGCACCGGGAACTGAATCGATCGATATAGAACAAAGTACGTATAAAATTCTGAGTCGAAAATGTGAAGAATACCCTATGCCTAAACCTAGCTGTTTCATAGATATTTGACATTTTATATATAAAAGATACTCATTTGTTTCTTGTCACATGAAAAAAACACAAGAAGAACTACGTTCTACAACTGAAATTAATTCAATAATATCATACCAAGTTGTTTAGAACAATGGAACACCCTATATTTTTTTACGTCAAGTTGTGTAAAATTGAAATAGGTACCTTTTTTCTGATATTAGCATCGAGGGGGTTAAGGTTACAAGTTTTTGAAATATTTGTGATTGTATTAGAATTGTTGTAATCTTTCCATCAAAATAGCCATGATAAGAAACAATCTGTCATTATCTTATGTCAAAAAATGCCAGCACGTTTAAATTATACCAACGAAAACTTTTTAATTTGTTTATTGTGATAGAGTAATAACAAGAACTTGTTGCTCATTTGTACTCGATATCTAGAAAAACGGAAAATAACACCAACACTGTAACATGCGTATTAATCGAATTGAAGATAACGCAACTGAAATATCAGAGATAAGATCAATTGAAAATGTCATTTTAATTTAATAAATACACAAAATTCCGCCCTCGAACCTCCACACATTGTTCGCACCTTCGGATTAGTTCCTCATGGGTAGCTCTTCTAATCGAATCCTGTGATATGTTTTGAAAGGCATTTCTTGCTCTCTGCATATAATCTTCAATGGTTGTTAATGGGCATAAACTTCCTTTTTAATAGTTCCTCAAATAAAATAATAGAGATACTGATAAATCGGGCGAGCGAGGAGGCCATAAGAAAGGTCCATTATTGGCAATCCATTGATCATGAAAAATGTCTTGTAAATAATCATTAATGAAATATGCGTTATGTGGGGGAGCACCGTCGTGCTGGTAAAAAATGTTTCTATATTCGGAGAGAGGCAAATTTTCTGAATAAATATTATTCAAATTTTGTAAGATATTCAGATATCTTTCACCTAAAAAAAACAAAAATTCACCTTTACATATTAGCAGAAGAGAAAATTTAATTTACCGTTTAAATTTTCCTGATAGAATTGTAATGCCACCACTCCATCATTTCTTATGGGACAGTAAACATTGAACTGCCAACTTTTCTGAAAGTTTCGCTCTCTGAATAAATGGGGATTTGAGTCACTCCAATAATGCGAATGTGTCTATTAAAGAGTCCATTTGTGGTAAATTTTGCTTCATCTGTCCATATAATATTTCCTAAAGAAGAATCGTCACCCTCAGACCTTATTACAATGAACTCACAAAAATTCTGTCTTCTTAGGAAATTTGTTTCCTTTAAGCCTTGAACCACATGGAATAAAAACGGATGAAACTTATGTTTTGATGAAATTCTGTGAATTGAATCCTTGCATAGTCACGATTCCAGAGCAGCTTGTCTTAATGACATCCTTTGAAATGCATGAAAATATCCCAGAATTACTATTTCTATATTTTCGTCATCATAAATAGGCTTTCTTCTTTGAATTTTTGCCTTGACAAAGCCATTATTTTTAAAATTTTCCAGTATGCGTTTTACAGTGTTTGGTGACGGTTTCTGTCTTTCTGGATATCGAGTAGCAAATGTGCTGCAAGTTCTTGATATTACTTTATCACATTCTCCATATATAATACACAAATTTAAAAAGCCTTCGTGGGTATAATTTGAACGTGCTGGCATTTTTTGACATAAGATAATCACTGATTGTTTCTAATCATGGCTATTTTGATGAAATGATTACAACAATTCATGAATTTCTAATAAAATCACAAATATTTCAAAAAGTTGAAACCTTAACTCCCACAATGCTAATAATATCAGAAAAAAGGAATTCAATTTTAAACAACTTGACGTAAAGAAATACAGGGTGTTCCATTTGACCTAAACAAGTTTTCGCGGTTTGAAGTTGACAAAATGTAACGCAAAAAACGGAACACTTGGTATGATATTATTGAATTAATTTTAGTTGTAGAACGTTCTTTTTGTGTTCTTTTCATGTGACAAGAAACAAATGAGTATCTTTTAGAGGCAGAAAGTTACACCGGTTCTTGTAAACTGTTGCACCTGTCAAATTTTCTATAAAATGTCAAATATCTCTGAAACGGCTAGGTTTAGGCATAGGTTATTCTTCACATTTTCGACTCAGAACTTTATGCTCTTTTCGAAAACTCTAAAATATATAGGATGTTCCATTTGAAATAAGCAATTTGGTATCGACTTCCGGTACAAGCGGAAGTGCCAGCTGCTTGTAATTATTTTGGTTGGATTGGCCACACCGACGTTAGTAATCTTCTGAATTTTCAAAATTGTCTGACCTGTACTTTGTTCTATATCGATCGATTCAGTTCCCGGTGCGAAACCCTATATATGTATATATATATATATATATATATAAATATATATATATATATATATATATATATATATATATATAATAGGAGTAGATTCAAGCGATCAAATGTCATCGTTCTAAGGCGCGGCTTGAAATGGTATAGGATAGGAAACTGATGTTTGAATTATTATTTAGACCTTTAGTAGATATACTTATGAAGGTTCTGCACCGGAAGTCGGCCATTTTGTGGCGGGAAATTCAAACAGCGGATGTCGGCCATTTTCCAAAATGGCGGACCACGGTATTATCGTAATTTGGAATCTGACGAAAAGCTATAATTGCTCTAAAAAATAGTAGGGGAGTCCAAGCGGGGATTTTGGGATTTACTCGAGCGGCAGAATAACAAATGGGGGGAAACCTTGCATCCTGTTAACTACACCTAATACATGAACCCTTTATATGGAGGCGTTCGTCTAGGGCAGCCGATCAGATAAGTAAAAAAAATCGATTGTAAGAAAAACTCGAGCGCGTCAGATTAAGGCAAGGTGAGTTAATTACATGCAGAAGAGTATGCATTCCACTAATCTGACGATTTGCGCGTGGCATAAGGAAAAAGGAGACTCATGTTGCAAAAAGAAAACGTCACCTGGATATTCTCGAGCACAGTTGAATTTTTTTGCATTTTCGAATATCGGCCATGAGTTTTGGTCCCGTCCAAATCGTCAGACTTAAGGTTTACTCAACATCCCTTCTCAATATCTGACGCGCTCAAATACTTTTTTTTTCAATTTTCATTTCCTTTTTATGTATACTCCCCCACGCCACATAGTAAATCGTTACCAAGATTAACCAACGTTAGTTTGTTCCAGAGGACCATGTTGGGCGTGTACAAAACTATCAACTATCGTTGAAGCGCTTCGTAAGTATTTTCTACTCAACGATTGTGTGTCCTCACCATTTTTCTCCGACAATGGCAGCTGTAATCTGTAAACATTCAACCCCGCTCTTCCTCTCGGACAGAAGTGAACAGGGCTAATAAATCATGATTGACGCTTCTCTAATTTCGTTTTAACAACTATAGATCTTCACAATCCGGCAGAATAGGTTCCAAGGTTCTCGGACGACGACGCTCGAGTAAATCCAACCATATTTATAGTCATCTCGGGCTGCGCCTACTATTTAACACTGTTTCATATAGCATAAATTGATAACTCTAGAAAAAAAGATGACGTAACAGTCGAAATGAAGAGTTTTCAGTTTGAACCCACCCCCCCCCCCCCCCCCTCGCCCCCCCCCCCACCCCCCCCCCCCCCTCCTCCCCCACACCCCCCCACCCCCCCCCCCCCCCACCCCCCCCCCCCCCCAAAGTGGCATTTACTGGAATATTCTAGATAAAGTTTAACTCCATGCTGTTTTCGTACGGGGTCATTCGTTTTCCTGTTCTCATCTGTGATAGTCGATGTTTATTGTTTTCATTTTTTATTATTTTAATATGTGAGTGTGTTAATAATCTCTGTAAGTAATGAAAGAAAATCTCTTTGTATGTATTTTATTGTAACATTATACTTTGTAGCTTCTCCTGAAGAAGCCATAAAAATAAATGGCGAAATATTGAGAATAATTGAGATTTCAATCAACACTGACGCTTCCGATATAATTCCTTGAATGGTTGATTTGTTACGGTCGAGAATATATCCAATATCAGATATATATATATATATATATATATATATATATATATATATATATATATATATAATATATATATCATTATATATATTGTATATAGGGTGTCCCGGAATTAGACGTCAATATTTCAACCACGTATTTTACTTCAAAAAATAGAGATAAAAGTTCATATGAACTAGCGTCCCCAACTTCTTAGTTTTCAAGATACAGGGTTCCAAAGTTGAAGACCTGATGGTAGTTTTTTGTAAATATTTCCGAAACCTGTGAAGGTAATTGGATAAAATTTGGTATAGTTACTTTTTACGCTTTATTCAATGTACTAAAAGTTCGTATTGCAATATTTTCAGGAATGCGTAGTGCAGGGGGTATTGGTGAAAAATTTGGCACAAATTTTTTGGTGGTTAATATTTAGTAATTTTGACTTTCAAATTTGAAAATATGAAGCTTTTTGAACAAAAAAGATACTTCGCTAGGAAGCCGCATTTTCGAGAAAAATGCAATTGAATATTTCTTTACGAATTGATTTTTGTTTTCCAATGTGCAAATCGAAGAGAAAATAATCAGTGGATCTGAAAACAAATGACGTTTTTTGATTTGTCAGGTAAAGAAAAATGAAAAAACTTTCAATTATTAGTCGCCTAGTTTTTAATTATGCTGCGTGTTGCCGGAAAGAAAGTAGTAAAATTTAGTAGTAACGCAGAGGTTTTCAAATAGAGAATTAGCAGGTATCCACTTCGTACGTGGTTTATGCAATGACAGAGGAGAACGGTGAGCCAGCTCAGTATGGTGTGAATATTAGTAATTGGCTAGACGAGTAATTTCCGAGTAAATGGATTAGAAGAGGTGTTCCTATTCCGTGGGCACCCCGATCGCCGGATTTAAATCCACTAGACTACTATTTTTGGGGCCGCATAAAAGATATCGTATACGCAACAGAAGTAGACAACGAGGAGTTGTGTGAAAGAATACGTGTGGCTAGGAATCAAATACGGCAAAACCATTTTGAAGTTTCGCAAGCTTCACATGCGATTACCCGTAAAGCCCAAATATGCCTTCATGAGCAGGGCAACCTTTTCGGGCATCTTATCTAAATGTTAGAATAAGTAAACCTCAAATAATTGTTCCTTAATGTTTAGTTTAATGGTTCCCAAACTGGGGAGAAGGGCATTGGGAGGCGCGATAGCCTACAAATTTTGGGCTTTAAATTGACAAATTTCATATTTGACAAATTCTAATAAAAAAGGAATACTTCAGTTAGGCACTTTCAAAGATAACACCAAGAATTACCTACCTTGTTCAGAATATGCAGCACCACACTTCGCTTTAGACTAGAATAGTGATTTCAAATATGATATTCATGAAAACCCGTTATCGGGTCTTTACCTTTGAAATGAAGAAGTTGTGTACCCTAGTTTATATGAACTTTTATATCTATTTTTGGGTGTAGAATATGTGGTTAGAATATTGACGTCTAATTACGGGACAGCTTTCAATTCGTGAAGAAATATTCAAATGTATTTTTCTCGAAAATGCTGCTTCCTAGCGAAGTATAAGAAGAGTACCTTATTTGTACAAAAAGCTTCATATTTTCAAATTTTGAAGTCAATATTACTGAAAATTAACCTCCAAAAAATTTGGGCCAAATTTTTCGCCAATACCCCCCTGTACTACGCACTCCTGAAAATATTGCAATACCAAATTTTAGTACATTAAATAGAGCGTAAAAAGTTTCATAATTGTACTAAATTTTATCCAATTACCTTCACAGGTTTCGAAAATATTCACAAAAAATCACCATCAGGTCTTCACCTTTGAAACCCTGTATCTAAAAACTGAGAAGTTGGGGGCCCTAGTTTATATGAACTATTATCTCTATTTTTTGAAGCAGAATACGTGGTTGAAATATTGACGTCTGATTTCGGGGCACCCTATATATATATATATATATATATATATATATATATATATATATATATATATATATATATATACACTAATTTCAATTTTGATGAGGATATGTGAGTGTGGTTCAAATTGAATTAACTTTGTATTCTGTATTAATTCTATTATATTGTACACCTTCTTATATCTCGTAATAATCGCAACGCGAGCAATATAACGATGAAGGAAAAATGGTTAAATACAACCATTATCTTCTGAATCATTCAGCACTATCGTTTGAATCTTAGTTCAAAATTCTATTTTATTCATTATTGAGTTTTTCGTTGAGATAAAATATAAAAATTTATTTCTTGAAACTATTAATTAATTATCGTGACGAAATAAGGAATGGCGTGAAAATACATACATTATGTATTAATTTGCTTCCAGCGATCTGCTTTCATGAAAACAGTTTGAATCTATCATGAATTTAATTCAATAGGCGTTTCCACACCATGAATACTGAATTTATTTTGATTAAGGAAGATTCTCAATTTTGAGGATCCTATTATGATATCTCGAATGGGATTAATGGATTGAAATTTCACAAAATTATTCTTACTCCATTGAATTACTTCATTTGATGAATTTTTACACATTTTGATTTATAAATGAATAAATATTCCACAATTTCATTGTTGACGACTATGAAATATTCACTAAAATTAATTTTTTTTTGATTTACTTAAATGGATATTTTTGAATAGTACGATGAAAACTACATTTTCATGTAAGAATATTCCTACGAGTTCATATAATTTCAATTACATACTGTTCTGTAGTAGAGTTTCAAGTGAAATATTACTACATTGTACTGAAAATAATTTATTAGGAATTAATGAACGAGTGAGTTTGATGAGTGAGGTTTTTTCTTCAGGTTTTTGTATAGTAACAGAGTAATTGAACAGTTCTTCTCTCTTTCGGTTGCAGATTGAATATTCGGTGTATTGAATAAATAATATTTAGAAGTTCTTTCACGCTGCTTGCGTTAGAAGTTGGTATAAATCGTCATGTGTCGACAAACCAATCCATATGAATTTTTCTTTCTTTTTCTGTGTGCCGCACGTACACTCGAATACTCGCACAGTATCGAGATTTGAGCAGACGACTTCATTGATGAATTCATTTTGAAACGGATAATTGAAAAATTATATGGACCTTCTTCCACATTCAGCAACAGATGTTTGTCGGTACGTTGTGAAGGATAATTTCGAAAAAGGACGTAATTTATAGCGTTGACGAGCTGCGAAGTTTACGGACTCCTCTCTCCTGGCTTTCCAACCAATGCGAACTTGAGAATTTTTTAAATATAGTTATTTTCCTGGCGTTATATTGTCTCATTATTGCAATTTTTCAATAAAAATTCGAGAAATAGAAACAGCAGCAAGAAGTTGTGAATTAAGTTAATAAAATTGTATTATAATGTAAGTATCTAATGTTTACATATACAGTGTGGAACAGCCAAATTGAATAAATTCGATAACGAATTCGGAAAAAAGCTTAGACACGTCGATTTTTATTTTTAGATGCACATTTTTTTAAAAAAAAAAATAATTATATATGGTGTGTCATGTGACAGTGGCCGATACCAACTTTCTTATTTCAAATACAACCCCCTGTATATTATTAGTTTTTTTGATTCTTCAGAAAATTCTAGACATAATCCATGTACAATGTCCCATACCTATCTCCAACTGTGTCGGAAATATTAAGTGTTTTCACATGTATTACAAAAATTAACATTAAAAAAAGAAAATTATTTTATTTCACAAATAATGTAAAAAAACAAAAAAACATTAATTTCAATGTGAGAGATGTTCAAAATGTTCGCCGCGAACGTCTTGGCAACATGCTAATCTGGTATAGAAATGTCTTCTAACGTTTGTAATACATCTGAAAACACTTAATATTTCCGAAACAGTTGAAGATAGGTATGGGACATTATACATGAATTATGTCTAGAATTTTCTGAAGAATTCAAAAAACTAATAATAAACAGGGGGTTGTATTTAAAATAAGAAAGTTGGTATCGGCCACTGTCACATGACACACCCTATATAATTTTTTTTTTTTGAAAAAAAATGCGCATGTGAAAATACAAGTCGACGTGTGCAAGCGTTTTTCCCAACACGCTCTCATTTATTCGTTATCGAATTTATTCCATTTGGCTGTTCCACACTGTAACATAGCGGAAACATATGCTCAGTGTTAAAAAGAGCATCGAAAAGCGTAAAGAACTTCGTTCCTGATGCGGTTCCTCGACTACACACATTTTTTCAAAAGAATATTGATGTTATCGAACTGATATTTTTCAAAGGTTGAGGAGATTCGATAAATATCAACACCCTTTGATTATTGAAAATTATATTTTAGTATAGAGTTATAAATAGTTCTTCAAACTTAATCAGGTTTTTTGATAATTTTATCCAATAGTCAAAGGTCGATAGATCTTTGTTATGAATAAATTGATTATGAAAGGTTCTGTAATTTATAAAGCTCCGCATTTTCATTGATGGACTTCATGTAATTTGAGTTCATTTAGTTGAATAAATAATGATCAATACAAGTTTTTCAATAATTAATATTATATTCTGAATCATATACTTTTTCAAGTGTCGCCTACGCGGGGAAAGTCGGAAATTATTACTGCTATTTCAACTTAAACAATAATTGATAGTTTTTTCGATGTGTATTTATATCATTCTCTTAAATTATACTGACACTAAATTGTACTCTTGCCTATGCTTCTTTTACCATGTATGTACCCTTGCATTCAGTGGCAGATTTAGATGTTGTCTATTCAAATTTTGCCGCCCCTACCGACCTCTACAATTCGATACCCTAGTTCACAATCATAAAACTACAATTTTTTTGTCAACTATTGCGAACTAGGGGATCGATGTGTCGGTTTCTAAACTTTTTTTATAATATAACGATTTAGGTAAGATTGCACAAGAAATATTTCTTGGGCATATTTCTGAGATAATAAAAGCTCAATCATGTACTAGTAGGTACTACTAAGGTATACGTTCAACCAATTTTTATTGCGTTTACTTACATTTTCAACACAATATATTCAATTATTTGGTAACAATCCGGTTGCTGATGACGATGAAATTCATCTAATGAAGTTATGAAAGTTTTACAATATCTTTTTCTCGATTCTTTATTCGCAAAATCAACAATTATATCGTCGTATAAAATCTTGTTCATTAGATCTAACTCTATGCACAAAAGGACTAAGGCGTTTAGCTTTTCTTGGCTTAAGGTAGATCTTAGATAATTTTTCACCCGTTTTAAGCAAGAAAAGCTTCTCTCGCCCGAACAGAGCTCACAAAAAGTATTAAAATTAAACATTTAAACATTTTTGAACCCAAACACTAGGTAAATTTGGAAGCGCTATTAGCTCAAAAATAGAGGGAATTTACAGGGACGGCCAGCAGTGTCGACCGTTTTTCAGGTATTTTGAAAATTTTTCGACAATGATATCTGCCGAATGGATCAAGCGACTTTTATGTTCTTTGGTTCAAGCGACGCAGTTGATTTTCGACACATACAAAGTAGAAAGGAAAACATGTCACTCAAAAAACATAAAACTTCAAATATTGACTACCTACATGATTTCTACGTAAACTATAAAATTCTTCGATATTGTATGGCTCAAGCAGTCAAAAGGAAAACGATAAAGAGACATTCCGAAAGATACATGACCATATAAATGTTGAAGTTTTACTGGTAAAATATTAAAGAGTTAAATGCCCTTTTTAGTTAAAGACAAAGAATAATGTATAATATATATATATATATATATATAGATAATAAGGAAGAGAGCTGAGTATATTTTGAAATTGACCGGTTTGTTAGTCTGAGAGGTATTTAAAAAATTTTTTTTTGAAAATTTTATTTTTGCGATTTCTCAAAATTAACTGAGCCAAATCGGTTGCAATTCTTCTTTGGTTAAGCTCTTTCGAATGACACAAGCTGTATTGCGATCAGCGGACCTGTTAGTTATAAGAGGTTTACATACACATATCTACATACATACAACCATACCCATATTAACGTTAAAATAGTCAGAACGGCTTTTAAGAACCTCAAATCGCCGAGATCTGAAGGAAATTCGATTTTCGAAAATAGTTCCAATTTTTAAATTTTTAACGGGAAGTTAAAAATCTTGTTCCCAAATTTGCCGCCCCTAAAATCTGCCACCCTAGGCTCCAGCATACTCATCCTGCTGGTAAATCCGCCACTGCTTGCATTATCCATTGCAGCTTGACGTATTTTTCCCTACGTGCAATATGTTCCAGATACTAGTGTTCTAATTTTGATATTTTGTGTGATTATATTCACATTATCTACTCTTCTCAGTACTGTCAAAGAATTTAGGCTTTTACAAGTTGTCTTATTCAGTGATCAGGCTTCAAATCCGAAAGGCATTGTAGAGAAAGTATAGGTAGCATTTCTCCAATCGTACTCTCAAGTCTAGTTTTAAAACTCTTGTGTAAAGTTCTCTATCGTTTTATTGAAGTTCGATTGGACTTTTTCTATCCGTACTTTAATTACTTTAGCGCAATCATTATCGGTATTGATCACTGTACCGTATTTTCCGTACGTGCACTGTTCTACTTGTTCGATGATGTTACCCTCAATTATTACTCCCACGTTGCCTCCAGATTTTCGAGATCCTCATAAATTTCGTTTTCTTGGAATTCAGTATTCCGTACAAAAATAGTGTCCTTATTTTGGAAACTTATTATTTATGAAGAATTACATATTATTAGGATTATTGTATGGACTACGAATTTTTGATTAGTTATCTCGATATATAAAGTATATTAATTCATTCTGGGAATTCTTCCTGCTTTCAGAAAAAAACCTACTTTTTTCTGAATGAAAATTAAAAAAAAAAGTGAAGCTGCAATTCCACAACCGAACATAGGAACATAATATATTTTATGATAATTGTCCATTTGAGGGAAAATCTCGAGATAAGCGTAAGAGCTTTTTCCATTTTGGGAAATTACGTTATTAAGACTCCATTTTATGAGACTCCAACAGTTTTTTCTTTCTTTCGAAATAAATTTGAGTTAGGCTGAAGCTTTTATAATTACGCATAAGAAGTGTTGGGTAAGGAAATGGGTTTATCGATGAAATTAATTCGGTACTTGTTCAACAGTCGTCAATGAGTTGCGGCTAGAAGATGCACAGCATTTCAGAAATTTCATTTGGATGTTCTAAATTTGGTGTGACAGTAAATGGTCCACACTCTTTTACTTGGTACAAGCTTTTTGTCCCTAATTTTTAAAAATTCTCTTCCGATTTGTCTTCATTTTGAAATAAGAATGATAATTAATTAAAGTTAAAAATCTTCCAACAATAACAGAGGACTGGAGACTATGAGAAATGAACATGTTCACCTGTGACAGTTGCAGTATCTGATACTTGCACTTGCTTGTCTACGTGACTGAGTTCATGCCTATACCTACTCATTCTGAATTATAGTTTCAGGACTTCTATCCAGACTATTTTTTCACTTAACATTGAATTAATCCTTAGCATACTTTGAACTAGGATAGAGTTTATAACAATAATGTACATACATTCAATATGATATAGTTATTTAGAATCGAAATATTATAAATACAGGAGACCTAGGTCATAAACCCTTTAAAACATAGTTTCAATATGAAGTTTATAACTACTTCTTCTATTATCAATACTTGAAACTTATAGTATTTCATTGATTTTGTAAGATTGATAAGTTATTGAAATTTATTCGCAGGATGCAACCGAAATTCAGAAATAGATATTATACATTCTTCGAATGCAGAAAAGACGAGAAGACGGTAACTTCGATCCATATTTTATTCACAGTATTAAGTATAATGGGCATTAGATGAATAATTGAAACACAAGGTTATATATCTAGCGGATGCCTTTCAATATGAAACACCGTCAAGTAATAAGTCATTGTTGAAATTGCTCTATATTCAATGGCACGGCACGTGGAGTCGACGTGACAGATTTTTGATAGGCAGGAGGTTCTCTTATTGCAATTAAACAATAGTATAGGTACGCACTGTGTAGATTTATATGTATATATATATATATATATATATATATATATATATATATATATATATATATATATATATATTCAAATATATATATATATATATATATATATATATATATATATATATATATATATATATATATATATATATATAAATGAAAAGGAAATCTTTGCTGAGTTATTTAAGTAAACAATAGGTTATTGGAATGGCAGCAATAAAACACGTGATTTACTCTTTTTTCTTCAGCTCGAGCTTTCGAGATTGCTTTATCTCATCATCAGGAGCGAGGAGTTGAGTTTCTGTTTTAACAAATTAACTATCATTTAGGTTTCAAAGAAAAAAATGAGAAGGAAGCCAGACTTCTACGAATTTGCAACAGTATATATAAGATTCGAAATCATATCCATTCATTTATTGTATTTTATTTATTACTTTTTAGACATTTGACGGATACGTAAATCTATTATGGCTATGATAAGTCATCTATTGTTAACCGTAAAAGATTTCCGAACTATCGTGAACGGAAAGTCTGCAGCGTTCTAGAAAGATGGAGAAAGGCGCATAGGGTATGTAAAAACGTTCCGAAGGTCGAGCGGAGTTGAATTCTGATTCTCGCGACGAAATAAATGGAAGTAAAAGAAATAGACTTTTGTACATAAATAATTAGTGGCTAAGTGACTAGTAAGTGTTAGTGAATTTCAGTTGTTGTATTCATAAATAAATTGACAAGGAAATCAATTATTTAGTTCGTTAATAGACAATTCACGCAGTCAAACCCACATGAGAAATACGTTACATTGAAATGAAAATTCGCGGACATAGTTTTGTTAATAGACTTGAAGGTGGCGAACCTTACGAGGGAGCTGGAAGAAAGGGTATGTGAAACAACGAAAAAAAAAGAACGTGGTGCAGCAGTGGCTTCGAGAAACATTGGAACATAATAGGAAAAATCTATATACGTATTTATTTAGAGAAAATAATCTGAAAATTATCAGTGATATAAATTCAATGTTGCAAAAAATGAAAGACGAATTGAAAAATACCAATACGAAAAATATCAAAAATGTCAAGGACTACAACAGAAAATGCTAGAGAATTGTAACGATTTACAACAGAAAATGCTAGAAAATTGCAAAAATTGAAAAGAATGTGGAATTATATGTGAAAGCAGGGCATAAATTGGACGATATAAGTAGGAAATACGAAATTTGAAATCAAAATAAGTGAAAAAATAATAAACTAGCAACTGCTAAATTATCCATGATGCTGTCAGAACATGAAGCCTTGTCGGAGGGGAGCATAGTTCGAATGAAACCACCTCAGTTCGATGGTGAAACCACTTGGACCAATTAGGTACATCGTCAGTTTGAGGCAGTGAAAAAAGCAAATTGCTGGACACTAGAGGAGAAAGAAACAGCATTGACTTTTGCTTTACGCGGTAATGCAACGGATATATTGCAGACTCTTCCTCCCAACGAACAAGAAGATTACGAAGCTTTGGTGAAACATCTGGAGCTGTGATATAGTCCGTCACACCTAGAACATGTATACCATTCCCAACTGAAGAATCGCTGCAAGAAATCTAACTAGACTAGGAATTCGAAGCTGATATTGCACGCTTGGCCCGGTTAGCATATCCAACGACCGTTATATAGAGTTTATAACATGTATGTACATTATACATACATTCAATATAATATAGTTATTTAGAATCGACATGTTAATATTATAAGTACAGGAGACCTAGGTCATAAACCCTTTAAAACATAGTTTCTATATATATATATATATATATATATATATATATATATATATATATATATATATATATATATATATATATATATATATATATATATATATAATATATATATATATATATATATATATATATATATATATATATATATATATATATATATATATATATATATATATATATATATATATATATATATATATAGTTTATAACTACTACTTCTACTATTATAAATACTTAAAACTTATAGTATTTAGATTTTGTAATATCAGTCATTGATAAGTTATTGAAATTTATTCGCAGGATGCGAATTCAGAATTCAGAAATAGATAATATACATTCTTCGAATGCAGAAACGACGAGAAGACGGTAACTTCGATCCATATTTTATTCACAGTATTAAGTATAATGGGCATTAGATGAATAATTGAAACACAGGGTTACATATCTAGCGGATGCCTTTCAATATGAAACACTGTCAAGTAATAAGTCATTGTTGAAATTGCTTTGGTGAAACATCTGGAGCTGTGATATAGTCCGTCACACCTGGAACATGTATACCATTCCCAACTGAATAATCGCTGCAAGAAATTTAACTAGACTAGGAATTCGAAGCTGATATTGCACGCTTGGTCCGGTTAGCATATCCAACGACTGTTATGAAACGTTTAGCTGTGCAAGCCTTTTTAGATGAACTTCGGAACGACGAAATTAGATAGGCTCTGATATTGATATGCATTGGCACGGACTTTGAGATGAGAGGCGGCAAATGAAAGCTGAAAAAGACATCCAAGAATTAAGAGTGTCAAGAAAGTGGAAGTAGAAGAACTCCGTATTATAGAAGCAATCAGGAGAGTTCTTGAAGAAAATCTACCAGAGAAGAAGGAAATGCGGTGCTTGAGATGTAGGAAGCTACAAAGATCCATTTGCATCGACTTTGTTTTCGTCGAAAAACTAGATAGGGTCGATGATAATGGAGCGCCTTCTACATCAGTCCAATAGCGTTTTTGTAGAAAATGCTGTTAATGATAAATTACATGTGTTGCTGCTGGATACAGGTGCGACGAAGACAATTATTTGGCCCGATATTGTCGATTTTTATCGAAGATCATGCCTACCAACCGGCGACTACGCACTGTAACAGGAGATACCACTACTGTTCGTGAAGAAGTGGATATCACGATGGTCATAGGAAACACGAAATTTAAACATCGAGCGCAAGAGAAGACCATTCGTGTAATGCTTACGGAAGATGCTCTGATCCCTGAACGCAGTGAGTTGAAAGTGAATACTTTTTTGGATGGAGAATCCAAAAATGGAAGTATAATGTTGTTTCAGCCGAGTATCGATGACAACGAGGTCCGTGGAGGAATTGTAGTAGGGAAGACTTTACTTCGTGAAGGCGTTTACCGTAGGTGTAGGACTGTGTCAGTTTACCGTCATGCCGTTTGGACTCTGTAATGCTCCTACAATTTTCGAAAGGCTCATGGATATGATTTTGAAGAAATTGTCTTGGGAAACATGCTTGGTATACTTCGATGACATCATTGTGGGCTGAATATCATTCAAGGACCACATGAGGAAACCTGAAGCTCAACCCAAAAAATTTCACTCGTTTCAAGAGGAGGTGCAGTATCTGGGCCATGTCGTCTCTAGTTAAGGAGTAGCAGCAGACAGAGGGTGAAGACGTTGTTGAAATGGTCAATCTCACAGATTCAAGAAGCTTTCTTTTATCGTGCACCTACTATTGTCGATATGTAACGGGATTCGTGAAGGTTGCCAAGCCTTTGACACTATTAACAGAAAGAGGCAGACGATTCTGATGGTATAACGAGTTTCAAGAAGCGCCTGAGGACCTGAAGAAGGCATTAACCGGTGCACCAGTTCCGAGTTATCACCTTCTGGATGGTGGATGTATTCTGGACATGGACGCCAGAAACGTAGGACTAGGGGTTATTTTGTCGCAGATTCCAGAAGAAGAAGAGAAGGTTATTGTGTACTTCAGCAAAACTCTATCCAAATCAGAAGGTTATAACTGTGTTACTCGACGAGAGTTGTTGGCGGTAGTTAAAACAGTCGAACACTTCTACAAGTACCTGAATGAAAGAATTTCTGTTGAGAATATACCACGCTTTCCAACAATAGTTTTGCAATACAATAGAACCCTGAAGTATAGGTAACAAAATGGATTCAGCGACTTCAGGAGTTCGACTTTGACACGGAATATCGGGCTGGGATCATTCACAGAAGTGCTGTTAGATTTTGAAGAAGTCCAAACCTCTAGGACTGCGACAAATTCACCAGGCCCGAAGAACAGAACGTGTTCATTCGTAGGACTACACTTGTGAATTATTATTGGCAGTTCACTGTGGTTCAACAGTACCAGGAAGGAGACCCAGATTTGAATCTCATCATCAACTGGAATGAGAACAACAGTAGATCAAAGTGTCAAGAATCGGCCAATATTCTCCGAACCTGAAATCGTACTGAGTCCAATAAACTTCTATAATCTTACCTGACGGACTTTTGAAGCGTATTCTGAAGAATCCGGGAGGAGATCGGAATCAGATCTGGCTGCCTACCAGAGAAAGATATTGCTGTAGTAGGCTACGCCAGCAATTTGCGCAGAAAAATTATCGACATTCACAACCGAGTCCGTTTAAATATCCAGAGTGCCAACGGTATAATGAAAGAGGCTTATGACATCAAGGCAGATAATAGAGGATTTCAACAACAGATAGACTTAGTTTGGTTATATAATCCCTAGTGCCGTCATGATTCGCCGAGGCCGCAGACTTCTTCGGAAGGACCATATGAAGTGATGGAGAGCATAAATGATTTCATTCATAGGATCAGAATGCAACCAAGAGGAAAGCCAAAATTCACCTCAACCGATTAGCTCCTTACACTGGAGGTTGTCTTTTAAATAATTCATGTCTCTATCGAGTAGTAGTAAGGCTCGTTATAATATCACTCAAGAGGAAACCCAATATTTGTTCAAGGTTGCACCCCAGATTAAAATTCGACCCGCTTTCAAAACTTCATATTTAACAAATTATTCATTTGGACCGTTTCATCTGGTATACTCTGTATAATTTTCAGAGTAAAAAGACTATAGGTTTAATAGTGGGGCACACTGACGTCGTGTTTTCCTCTCATTTCTGTTGTTTTTCACATAACAATTCTAATTTCAATAAGTCCAATCAGCACTACTGAAGAGGTAATCAAAACTTCAAAACGAAGAAATATGGAACCTCTATAAAAGAATAAATGGACTCACTAGAATGCACTTCCGTTACATAAACTAATTAAATCCACTTACGAAATTTCAAACCTCTAACTCAATCTGGAGAAGTATAAGGGTGAGCAAATCAATACAATCATCAACATACTAACATTGGTTAAGAAAAATAGTTGAAACGACCAAAAGGCACTACCCTGATATTTCTAACTCTACGTACGATATTTCAAACCTACAACTCAATCTGGAGGAGCTGTGGAGGTGTACAAAACCTCTAAAAGATATTGGAAACCAACAACTTTGGTGGGAGGACGCTCTGGGTTGTTATGCAGACTGTGTTACCGACCACGATTTGTATTGGGGAACAATTAGAAATTTGTTAATTCACTTCGAGTCAAATTAGCTGCACTGACGAGATCTAATGAGATCGAAACAGCTGTAAGCTGATATTGAGTCGGGATGACTTGACGATTTCTATAATTAACTTTGGATTGTGAATGCAGATTTTGCGTTACGGAACACGTATAGCCAGCTCCCTTGAAAACTTGTTTGATAATTTTTGAATTATTAAAGAATTTTCCTTGTTCACTTTATGTAATGTATGGAATTGACTATGATCAACAAGTATGTTTTTCATGATTTGATATGTTGGTCATAATTAATTTCTACATATCCTGTCACCGTTTCAAAAAATTGCCACTTTTGCTTTTCCCCCACACGTTTCCTAAACTTCAAATGTACTTGACTGAATTTTAACAGTTTGGTTCTGTCTGGAAAAAAACCTCAAATACCATTTCAACTGATTTCATTTAATAAGAACTGCTGTGGATGTCAAAATACACCGAAGATTTTATATATATGTATATACATATATATATATATAGGTATATATATATTTATATATATATATAGGTATATATATATATATATATATAGGTATATATATATATATATATATATATATATATATATTATATATATATATATATATATATATATATATATATATATATATATATATATATATATATATATATATATATATATATATATATATATATATATTATATATATTTATATATATATATATATATTTATATTTATATATATATATTATATATATATATATATACATATATATATATATATATATATATATCTTATATATAAAAATATATGTGTGTGATATTATATATATATATATATATATATATATATATATATATATATATATATATATATATATATATATATATATATATATATCTATATATATATATTATATATATATATAATATATATATATATATATATATAATATATATATATATTATATATATATATATATATATATATATATATATATATATATAAATATATAAATAGTTGATGGAATCCGTCGTTACTACGTGATAATTTAACATGATGAACAAAACTAAATTTGGATTTACTACGTTGATTATCACAAAATATTTTGAAAAATATAACACTGCGATTGCAATTTCGGTCACTAGACCATCATCGGGCAGATTGAGTTAAGAACTGAACACAGAATAATTATAGATTTGCGCTTACGGGTGGGAAAGGATTATTGCAGGTACCTAAATAGACAAGAGGAACATATTTCAAGAACATATTACTTAGAATCATTAGAAATTTTTAAACTCAATAATAATGCAAAAGATATCTTGCTGAACGACCAGATTGACTTGATATATTCTCCTATATTTAGTGTATTCAAACAATAATGACTTTTCTAAGAACATTGTATTGTACCAATTTGGGAAATTCACTCGATTAGCCCTTCTTGAAATATGTTCCTCTTGTCTATTTAGGTACCTGCAATAATCCTTTCCCACCCGTAAGCGCAAATCTATAATTATTCTGTGTTCAGTTCTTAACTCAATCTGCCCGATGATGGTCTAGTGACCGAAATTGCAATCGCAGTGTTATATTTTTCAAAATATTTTGTGATAATCAACGTAGTAAATCCAAATTTAGTTTTGTTCATTATAAATATATATATATATATATATATATATATATATATATATATATATATATATATATATATATATATATATATATATACATATACATTGCAATAGACTAAAAGCAGCAACTGTTGCTACGACCTTCTTTGTCTGACCTACAGTATTTCATGTTTTATCGTCATTCCACTTGTTTATATACTCACTACTGTCCCTTGCAATGCAGAAAGGAAACTGGTGCTTTCACAAATTAAATGAAAATATGGTGGATATATTCACTTGAAGGCGTAGGAGTGTTATCGATTTAGAAAATTACTCATTATTATTGCATGGAAGAATGTACGCATATCATTACTGCTGGTTATTTCTATATAATTGAAATTCGATAAAAATAAATGACAATAATATATACAGCTTTCCGTTCGCCGTACGTGATGTAAGGTGACGGATTATGATAAGAAATATTCAATACCTATACGTTTATAGGGCAAACAGCTAGAGATAGATTAACTTTTGATTTTCATAACTTTCAATCGATGAGATATCATTGTTTTGTACATGCCAGGCAATAAATAGGAATTCATAGTTATAGATCATGAAATATTAAGACAAATCCAACTACCATCAGCAAAACTGAGTTTACATCTAGCTATAATGAAACACTGACACGAACTCTCCGTTATGTAGGTATTTGATATTGAATTCATGCTGCAAAGTTTCACTTGAATAATCGAATAATATAGTTTTCAGTTGAAAACTGAGAATGTACTCACCTTGAAAGATGTATTGAGATGACTAGAATATTTAGGATTTTCTACCTCTATCATAAATACAAATGTTTGTTTATTATTTTTTCTGGCAGAAATCTTGAAGAAAAAATTCTGAGAGTACTAAAATGAATTGATTGTTTCAAAGTCAGCCATGAATTAATAAAGTAACAAAATGTGAAATCTATTGACAAGTACATAAATAATGATTTGATTCGTATGAATTTGTGAGATGAAAACACAGTCACCTTGATAAAACTTCCAGAAATACATGTTTTGTAATTGATAGCTGAATTTGTTACAGCAGTGGCTACTAAAATGAATGAAAAAAACTAGAGGTCCACAAAAAATTAAATTTGTATAAGGTATAAAATTTTTTGATAGTTGCCTCTTTTCGAAGAATATTTATGGTCGTTGGTAACATTCAGTTTTGTGAATATGTGTCATATATTTCGGATGATTTAGGTTAGTCGTATGAAACACAGTTGGATTAGGTTGTGTGAAAGTAGTATCTCAGATTTAGTCAGATTATAAAGAACCGATTGAAATAATTGATCAACTTATAGCTTTGAAGGTTGAAAAACCTTAGAATTGGTTTTAATTTATCATGCACACTCATTTGAAATAGAAATTTCGAATTAATTAAACAACTACACGTGAATGTGTTTAATATTGGTATTAAATATTGCTACCCTTTGTTTATTTGTCAAAATATAACTCGAAGAAAACGATGAAGAATCAGAAATAATGGACATTTCAAATTTCAGAATTCACCTGAATTTCCATTTACGTAATGGTGTTTAAACTTTAAATTGATTTCGGAAAAATTGACAGAATTCAATAAAAAATACTTTTTGTCTTGGTTCTCGAGTGATTTGAAGCAAGAATATCAAAGTAGAACTGAAACAAAACACTTGTTTTTAAAATATTTACACATATTGAAAACATGTGCTCATATTCAGTTTCAAATTGAAATAGATTTAAATTAAGTAACGGCCTACGATCTTCAATTAAAAATATCAAACCTAGAGATCTCTTATTCAAAATAAATACATGAGAGTTAGAATTGTATCATAATATAAAACTAACAGGTGCCTGGCACCAAGCCAGTAGAACTCTTGACGCTCTGATGCAGACTAATTTAAAACTTTGTTGTGGCAGTTTTCTGCAAATGAAAAAATACTTGATGAATGAAATTCGTCGCTCACAATATTCTTTCAGGTTGTGATTCTAAATTTCAAAACTTGAATGCTATATCCGTAATTTGCTGCTTATTCTGATTAGATCATAAGGAATAATAAATAATTTGAATTGAGATATAAATACATCTCCCAGTTGATATAATTTTGATATTTATAATTTGCAATATACAGTTGCTGATGAAAGAAAAAATCACACATATGAATAAATAACTTAGAAACTATATAAAAACTTTCGTTCATAAGAGCCTAGCACTAAATTGAATTGGTGACGTCAGTTTCTCCTTCACCAGAGCTTCTTGGAACACTAATGATGATCTCGATGAGGCAAAACGTTCATCTCTATGTAATAAAATTCAGTGTGATCACTTAAAACCGAGTGATTTTACTTCGATTCTAATTGAAATGGATTTTCTTAGAGTACGCTTTCAATTATGGAACAAATCACTATAATTCAAAAGCAGATTAAAGCTGCTTCGATTTCATTACATATCTCAATTGTATATTCAACGAGGAGTAATTTGCTAATTCATTTCTTGTTTCCTATTTGACATCGGAACGAAAATATTGAGGATATTAAACATCAAAAGTCAACAACTAACTGTAAGAAACAAAATACATAGATACAAGAAATTTCGTTGCAAACTATATGGATTTGTCATGTTGAAGCCTTTAGCGGGTGCTAGAGCAAACACTCTGAACAGTTCTTGTAATAATTTATAACATTCAGAAAAATATTGAAAAATATACCTATTGTTGACAAAATGCATCATATATCACATGAATAAGAAAAGTTGTTTGACAACTGAAACGCATGAAAAAGTTAGATTGTTGACTAAATTTATTCCTTTTTTTAGATTTACGATATCTTTGAAATATAGCTAATGTAGTTTGAAAAAGAAAATATTGAACAGATATTTTTCGGTTTCATCATTTGTTGCATTTATTGACATTAATTGCCACGATAGTCTCACGAGAACTGAAAGCAGTTTCAGGAAACTCAAAAGAAAATATGTTTCGTTTTCTCCATCATATTCAAGATTTCAGGCCTACCATCTTGATATTTTCAAATATGCATTATATGAAACTATAAGCTGTGTTATCAGAATAAGTGGCACAAAGATTTTGTCCGAGTCGCACTGTATTGATGAAATAAATTTAAGCCATACCTAAGTGTATATCAACCCAGGATACTTATAAACGATAGTCACTTTGACTACAGTCCTCCAAGAGAAGGTAGCATATTGCTCCATTCTGTTAAACTGAAAATAGTGAATAGCGTGAATGGCGGCTTATCACTTGGAGGTTTCAATCCACAGTGTTTGTGTGAATCTCTAGATCAGGGTTTCCCAAACTTTTTTGAGCATGGCTTCCTGATATGTGGGAAAATTTTCGGTGGCCCCATTACCAAGTCATATATAAGTCATTTTTATTAGGAAACATTCATTTTCTATTCATTGTGATGGGCGTTTTAATATAATTTGAACGAATACTTTTCGACAATAAGTTCTTGAGCCAATTCTTGTAGCGTGTTCCTTCACTTCGATTTTATGTTGAGAAGAGATGAAATGGGCTGTTCGCACAAATAGGTTATTGCGTATCAATGATTTCAGGGCTAGGTTGCTAATGAAAAACAACTTGCAGCTAGATGGGCTCAGAAGTTTGGAAGAGTCATTTAGTCGTGCATCATCTGATAACTCATATTTGTGCGAATATCTATTATTTTTTCTGCGATAGGAAACCTGCTAACGCAGCAACTTGTACTTAATAGGCTGATATCATAAAAATCAATAATTTAGGTTATATAAAATTAAAATCGAATACTAATCTAAATTTTCCGACAAAATTAAATTAAATTTTTTTTATAGTAAGTTCAATCAAAGTTGAACCCTTGGCCCCAGTAACTTACAGTTTGGTAAACCCTACGCTATATGAATGGGTATAAATTCTATATTATGTTCGTTACTATCATACTGTTTGAATCTTCTTTTCTTGATACCAAGTAAAGTAAAGTACTCCCCGCTCGGGATACCAAGTGATTCTATAATAACTACGTTTTATTCAGTAAGTTGCTACACATTAACTTTTATTGATGATTAATACGCAACGTTTGTTGGGTCCGTACAACTTAACTGAAGTAATGAATTCATAAGTTGTTGCAGTTAGTCAAGGCGTTTTAGATGTTACTGCACCAACCCCTCTCGCTTTTTTCGCTGTGGCATGGTCCTAAATAAAAGCCAAGTACTGACTGATGCTGATTGTCATAGGATACGGTTGAATACGACCTAGGAAACATTGGAACTCTAAAATCTGAAACAGTGTTATACATGAATCAAGTGACCTGCTAAATCAAAAAAATATACATACGTTAAATTTAAAATAAGAAAACGATACTTAACAGTGGATAGAAATTGAAAATTTGTTTCTTCTAAAAAATGAAACGAGATATACTAGCCTTCTTGATATAGAAAAGAAGAAGGAGTTAAAATCATTGACTGATTCGTGCCTTCGATGCAAGTAGGTACGTGATATGATCTTATATTAAAGTTTATATGCAATTTTATTTATTTAGTACGAAGAGAAAAACCTGGACTTTTATATTGGTTATATTATACTTTCACTGCAGCGTAATAGAGTTAAGATTTTCTAAAATGGCAAGCCCTCAAAATCTAGAGCCGGAACACCGGTCAGTACCTATGTCTTTCTTACTAGATTTCTATATACAGATTTGAATTCTTACTACAAATGCAATCTTGTATTTTTTTCAGTTATTCGGAAAATAAAAATTAGTATTGTCTGCCGTACAAAAAACTCTCAGATAATTCATAATACATAATATTACAAGCCAATAATTAGAGTGAAAAACGTAAAGTCGTTTTTTTAAATATTTTAAGTCGAAAACTCATGCACTCACTCAGTGAAATAGCTTATATATACGCCTTGTGGAGCAGAGAAAGATGTAATATGTGGAGCAGGCGTGCTGAGTTCGAATCCTGGGTCAGGTATGGATGTTTTTGTATGACAGTTTCGGTGGTTCAAATGATCAATTCATTTGGTAACGTATAATGTTTAAAAGCCCATTGGCCATCCAAAACTGAGATTAAACTGTAGGTGCCTTGTGAGGTGAAAACAAAAAAGTTTATAGAATATCAGTTCAACAAATCTCCGTTTTGGATAAAAATGATAATCAAATCTAACGATTCTTTGATTCAATCTTTCTCAAAAATAAATATAGGACAATACTGAAAATATTAATTTTCAATAAAAGTAGAAATTTTTTTCCTGTTACTATATGTTATTAGAGTGTAATAGTATTTATTTTATGCATTTGTATGTTATCTAGCAAACTTTTGAACTACGTGTATATTTCATCTGAACAATGAACATCTGACTTTATCTTACTTCAACTGATTTTTGAGTATACAACGTTCATGGGGACGCGCCAATTTATATTCACGTTCCTTTGAATATACATATGTCTATTGTGTTTTATTTCCTGTAAAGGAAACGCGCCTTTGGTATATTATGTGCTGTATCGTTTCAAAGAAATAGAATTTCGACTTCGTTAAACTGAAGAGGAATTTGGAGAATAATTATTGAAGTACACAAACAATTTTTGCTGAACGTTTTTTTAACCGATTGCTAGCAAAATATATATCGAAATATGTTTTCTTAAGGTTGATTTTTTTTAATGTACATTTCGAATGTTTAGCAGGTTTTGAATTAAGGAACTCCGATCTGTCTAAGAAACAATGGGCCGCATTGTATAATATGAAAATTGCAGTGAAGTAATTTTCATTGTTGCACATCTTTTTTTTTTTTTTAACTCGAAGCACCTACAGTTTAACGCCGGTTTCGAACGGCCAAGATACATTCATTTGATGATGTCGTTTCATAAGCCATCAGTAGGTACTTGAAATTTTTCTTCATATTATGTCACAGAATCTAATCTCAAACAAGGGTTAAGATTATTATTCATCTATTTTCAAAGCACCTTCAGCGGAAAGAGAATATTAAAACAAAAAACCCTGTGGTGTAGTAGCATACATTGAGAAACTGTATGAGTAAACTCCATCAAAGATTCTCAAGTAAAATTTATAAAGAATAAGGTTCAAATTTCAGAATAAAATATACTTGGCTTAAGTTTCACTATATAAAAAAATTATTAGATACTGTATTCAGCAGTAAACAATATTCGACATGTTTGGAGTTATGAACTCATTATCACTAAATTATTCATGAAAATTTCACTCAACAAAGGCGACAACGGTGATCCGATGAATAATTAAGAAGAAAAATATTCAATTCTGATAATAGTTCAATTACTAAGGTTTCATTATGGAGGCGGTATGTAGATAATATATTTTGTATTTGGACGGGTAGACATAATTTCCTTAAATATATAAACAATTTCTACAACCTGATTCAACTTACAAAAGAAGTAGAAACCGAAAACAGTACCTTGAATTTCTCAGACGTTCAGATTGCTAGGAATTTGAATTCTTTTACTTTCAACATTTATAGAAAAGCAACCTTCACAGATACCTTAATTTACAGCGACAGTTACCAACACATTAAAATAAAACTCTGTGCTTTTCATTCGTTCATACATATATTGTTTCTTATTCCATTATCGGAAACAAATTTTCAAATTGAAGTTATGAAAGTCATATCCATAAGCTCATTGGGAAAAAAACGAATAATTAATCTGTTGCTTTCAATATACCCCACGCAAACAATTAATGAAGAACAAATATACTTTCCAAATAATCATGTGCCAAATTTGAGTAGCACAATTTGTGACTATCGAAAAATAATGTTCAAACCATTTTTACAAATAAAAGAAACTTGAAGTCATTCTTAGTCAATAATAAAGAAAAATCTAATATCGGAAAAAACAGTGGTGTTTACAAAATATTGTGCGACGAAGTTCCTGCTTTCTATATTGGACAAACAGGAAGGAATATAAACATTCGTGTTGAAGAACATGAAAATTCAATTTTACGAAATGAAAATACCACTGGCTTCTCCGAAAATTGTATCAAAACTAAACATTTCCTGGAATTCAACAAAACCCAATTTTTGCATTCAGGTAACAAAGGAAAGCGCCTTGCCTTGAAATTCTCGAAATAAGTTCCGCCCATAACAGTAACACCCCGGATTTTATGTTGAAAACAGATGTAAAATTTAATTGTCTATCGAATACCTTGAAACATTTCAATTGATTTCAACTTCACGTTTCCGAATAAAATGAACTTTTTCATCTTGCAAACTGGTTTCAAGAAATTTATTATTTATCAAGTCGCCTATGGCGTTTTGAGAAATCAGAATTGATTAAAATAAACATCAAGATCATAATAAATGCGTTTATTTTTCAATAACTCAGATGTTATGTATTAGTTCAAATAATGAAGGAAATACAAAAAAATTATGGATATGAAATAAGCAATATTTTGTATCAAGTTTTAAAAATGGCGACCATCAGACTCTTAACACAAACGTATCCTTTTTATAAAACTTTTAGCAACATTTGGTAACATACGCGGGCTCACTTTTGGAAAAGCTTCTCTGATGCGCTGTTTCATATTGTCTGGTGTTACTGGAGACGTCTTTATAAAAGATTCCTTTAATGAATGCCCATAAGTAGAAATCAGGTGACCTTGGGGACCAATTTTGGAATCCATTCCTTTCAATCCATCGATTTCGGAAATGGGAATTCAAATATTCACAGACCTCGCGATGGAAATGTGCGGAAGCTCCATCCATTTGAAGCCACGTCATTCTTCTTATGTCTGAGTGAATGTCTTATAATAGAACTGGAAAATGATCAATCACAAATGTGTTGAAAATTGTAAAATTCAAATTCAATTTCAATGTTCTTCGAAAAAATAAGGATCACTTAAGTATTGGCCTATTATTCTGCCCCATACATCCTTTCTTCTCTCGAATAAACTAGCATTTCCTATAACAAAACAATGATAACAGAATCACAGACTACAGCCATCGCTGATAGGATGATTTGGAATTACATTCTCATAACTGACAACCAAAGTGAATAAATACCTACTTGATACCAAGGCAACTTGGTAAATGAATTTCGGAAGTGCGGTATAATACACACCTCCAACAACACCAGACACTACGAAACAGCGTATCAGAGGAGCTTTTCTAAATGTAAGCCCGCGTATGTTATCAAATGTTGCTAAGGGTTTTATGAAAAGGATACGTTTGTTTTTAGAGTCTGATGGTCACCATTCTGAAATATTGATATAAAATATTGCTTGCTTCATAGCCACAATTTTTTCATATTTCCCTCATAATTTGAACTAATACATAAAATTTGAGATATTGAAAAATAAACGCATTTATTATGATCTTGATGTTTATTTCAATCAATTCTGATTTCTCAAAACGCCATAGCCGACATGATAAATGATAAATTTTTTAAAATCAGTTTGCAAGATGAAAATATACATTTTATTTGAAAACGTGAAGAGATATCGATTGAAGTGTTTCGAAGTATTCGATATACAATTAAATTTCACATCTGTTGGTGACACAAAATACGGTGTGTTCCATTTGAGTTAAACAAGTAAGTGCCGTTTGAAGATTGCAATTATTTTACCTTTATTTTTACACACCAAGTGTAAGTAAGTCAATATTTCACAAGTGCGACATAAAATTTGTTCCAATTAGCAGGCCTTATCATTAATTCGAATGAAAACAAGAAAACACCAGTTTAAGAGAGTTTAAGCGTTAAAATTGTATCTACATTTTCACAAAATACGAGATATTTCAAAAACCATAAAGTTTAGGTGAATTAAACCTGAATGAAACTGCTATTTGTTTTCATCGTAAAATCCAAAAATGAAATAATATACAGGGTATTCCATTTAAAAAATAACAACTTTGATACTTTTCGTGTTTTGGCATACCCTGTACAACAAATATTTTTAGAATGTAGTGCTGCTAGGTCTCTATGCATCCTAGAGAAAAAACTTCCATGAAATCAAATGCTGTGGCCATAATTCTTCGTGTCGAATAACGTGAATAACTCTGTATATCATCATCATCATCATTAATCAGCCCTTCGCATCCACTGCTGGATATAGGCCTCCCCCATTTCTGCCTACTGTCCTCTATATATATATATATATATATATATATATATATATATATATATATATATATATATATATATATATATATATATATATATATAATATATATATATATATATATATATATGTTCAGAAAGATTTCCGCGGTCGGAAGTATTTGAGAAACTTGGTTCACGGAAATGAACCGCGTAAAAGATTTGAAAAATCTCAGAGATTTTTCAAATCTTTTACGCGGTTCATTCCGTGAACCAAGTTTCTCATATATATATATATAGATATATATATATATATATATATATATATATATATATATATACAGGGTGTCCTAATTGCCATGGGCCACTATTGCTATCTCGGTAATTATAAGAACTACAAGGTTGGTCAAATTAGAAAAAATGTGCAGGTTTTGGAAATCTAGTTTCATATTTGAAACAAAAAATTATATCTCGAGCTACGGGGGTTTTTCGAAAAGTTGCTCAAAACTATTTGATCGAATATCTCATAAAGTATATGTTTCACAAAAAATTAGTTGAGAAAAAAATTTATGCTGTTTAGACGTTCTTCAATTTGGTATTTCTTAAGAAAATTTGGTTCGTCTAGTTTTCGAGATACTACCATCAACTCACTTTTTTTTAAATACGGACCTTTATTTTTCATTCCATTTCTTAAAAAAAACTTTTTTTCTGATTTCAACGATGTATCACATGTTCATATTCGTTTTTCGTTCGAATGATAAAAAGACAAAATTTAAGTTGTATTGAGTTCTAAAAAAAATGAGAACATCAGAGGTGGCTTAGACTACCGATAAAACAATTGCCTATTTTAATTACATAAATAGACTGTGTGTGTGCAGCGTGTAATGAAAAAAACTTTTTATTAAGATTTTAAACATTCAAATTTTTTAAAATTTAATTAAATTCAAGTTATGTAATTAACCTCAAAATTTCCTTATTTTTTAAAATTACCTTTGCCAAAATTCAAAGTGGATGATACATACCTAATGCACTTGTATCATCTTTCCCATTCTCTACCGTTACAGTTGTTCTCCGTTCTGTAGGATTATTAAATGATCCGTATTGTAGCAAATTTCGGCTCTAGCCCTTGAAGGGCTCTTTCAGTAATTCGAAATGCTTTTGCATAACAAAAAAATAAATCCTATTTTTTCCATTGGAAAACGCTACCATGTTGGTTTGAACTTACTTTGATACGACAAATGTATTACGGATCAAAGGCTTTTATGAACAATTTTTTCTCTTTGCTCTATGATTAAACCTATGATAAAATGAAAAAAGTGGCAAAAAGTTAAATATTAGATTTTTACCATTTAAATACAAACGGATATATGACATTTTTTAAAATTTGGATTGAGAAATGCAGGTCCGTATTTAAAAAACAAAGTTGAATGTGATATCTCGAAAACTAGACCTGTTGCGCTATCAGTAGGCCGCTACACTTCGGGGTAACTAATTTGTTTTCGAATCGCATCTCGACCTGATTCGCACTAGGTAGGCGATGCTCTTCGCGATGATTCCTACAAAGACGATGCCAACTTTTACACGCTTTATTTCAGCTACACCTGTAGGGAATGGAATTTTTCAATTTTCACTATCTGATGTCTGATTATTTTAAAAAATTGCTACACGTTATGAGGACTGGCTATAATACAATAATTTCATAATATTTTCCTAATGGCCTGACAAGAATTTTTGAAATAAAATGCTTCTACTATCAGGACCTGTATGTTACGGAATCAATTTTGTTAATATTCGTACAAATTTTTAGCAAATAGAGTATATAAGTTTAGTAAGAGTTTTGTGAAATCTTCTCGTAGGGTGCCTTATATTTTGATATATTATAAAAAAATTTGAAAAAACCTACAGGGGGTTACTTAAGTGGTGTTTTTTTCATATATTTTGACCTGCTCCGCCATCAATACGTAATGCATTTTGCGCGAAAAATACGACCTTACTGACGGAGCTCTGCTGACATGTTTGTCTTTAAATGTAGCCCAAAAATGATAACGCGTTTCTCGTTTGCATGGAGTTGTTTTGTCAATAACTGTCAGCAAAAAATTTGAAAAATTCAATGACTCACTTCATCAATCAATAAAATTAACTTAGAGCTCAAAAATGAACATCCAGGTTTGACATATATGGTAAATCTACGCACACTGGTACAATGATGCATAAAAATAGCTCTAATTCAAATACAAGAAAACTGAGTGCCTTTTAAAGACTAGTATTCTTACCACTATACAGACAAAATTTTTATATAGAAACCAAAATACTCAAGTGAATAGCGAAAAATAAGTGGTATTAGGAGTCTATTATTGATAACTGATATTGAAAAAGAAAATTACTCCTCAAGAATGTTTATCAGAACACTGAGAAAATAGATGATCAAAAATTAATTTTCAGTTGACTTTGTCACCTAATTTGGCTTCCTTATTGTTCAATGATAAGGACAGACAGACAGGACTTTGAGAAGTCTGGTTTGATTATGATTTATTTACATTGATCAAACTGGTAGAAATATCTTTTCCAAATTAGATGAAAATAAAAATCAATAATCCAACCTAAGAACGTCACTAGAATTTCTGAACATTTCATGAAAAAAAAACCAGTTTATAGATTGTGTAATCCAGAGATTTTATATTTACTGAACAATGTGAAGAAGATGAACCTTTTAGAAGCTTTTTAGATTACGTCGGCCAGGTGCAGGAACCTACCCATCACTAAAAACTGAATATACTTTAGGATAAACCCATTTAGCGAGTAATATAAATATGTAAATAGTTTGTTGCGTTTTCAAAGTAGCTAGAAAACCCTTGCTAACAGGTTAATAACCCGAAACATATATGTCGAGTAAATATAGCAATATTAGTGAAATAAAGTCATGTATTGTATTCTAGTTGATTCATAATTTCGAACAATATTCCACCTAGTGTTAAGTGAGCAGTCAATTGACGATATTAAGAAAGTTATCCGAAATACGTAAGAGAAATAGTACCAAATATATTTAAATTATGATTATTTTCAAATACAAATTAGCAGAAAAATATTGAGAACTATGGATAAAATTTTTCAATTTTCTTGAATTTCAAAGGAAAGGGAATTCTATCTTTCGAATGGGTATCACTCTTTTGTGCTTTGCAATATTCTTGTAGATGTCAACCGATTTTTACGCTTGAAATATCTCGACGATGTCCTTTCAAGAGATAAAACGAATTCCTATGGAATATTCGTGATTTGGACGATTGACCCTTATGTTGAGTGCTGTCGGTGTGGTTTGCTGAACTGTGAAGGGAATTGAATAATTCAGGTTCGAATTTGACTAGATTTTCAGGACGAAATGACCCTCTATATACTTCGGAGAATTTCCAGAGAAAATTTTATCTCCATTAATTCAAATTCAATGAAAATGATGAGTAATAAGTAAATATATATATATATATATATATATATATATATATATATATATATATATATATATATATATATATATATATATATATATATATATATATATACGAAAGCTTCTACATTGAAAACTCTTCAATACTTTATAACAATTAACAAGTATGCTGTATGCCATTGTTATTCATTCAACGAAACATAATTGAATCGTATAATATATAATTCAGATTTATCGTTAGTATCAATGGATAGTTATAGTTCGAGTGTTTACAAACAAAAAATTATAAATATTAGGTACACTATAAAAAAAAAATATTTACTGCTTCGTCTCTGTTCGATGAGTTTCAACTGAACTTTTATTATTGTAATTTCTAATTTTGCTTATTGGCAAGTTTTCTTTTTATCTTTATGGAATTAAAAAGTTTACTACCATAACCATCAATAGTAGAAATAAAGTTGGGACTAAAAATGACGAAGAGTTATACCTAATTTCCTGTTTGCTTGAAAGATCATTGTTGATGCTTTTAAATCATATTTTATCCGAAAATGAAAGACTACTGTACTATATAAAAAAGCAAATGGTGAGATGTGGGAGGGGATTTTAAACCATTTTTGAACCACCTGTGCCATGAAATTTGAAGTTTTATTTATCTGGATATATATATATATATATATATATATAATAATAATAATATATTTACCAAAGATACATGTCATAATATAGATATTACATACCGCTATTCTATATATTTCATACAAATTTTTATTGCACCTAAGTAATTTAATACTTGTATGTGCTTACAGTCTAAAGTAAAATAAACGCAACTAACATGCAGGATGACAAAAAAAAAATAAATAAATGAATTATAAGAGAACTGAAAAATGAAAAAAAAATAAGAAGAAGAGAAGAGAAATGTGAAGACAAGAAAAGAAAATCTCAGCATAACCAACGCTCGATGCGCGCATCGCAGGTGCAAACGAGCTCGTACGTGCAATATTTCAGGCATGCTTCCATACTAATCCAACAAATTGACAAATTTTGTATAATTGTCATTAATATACTCTCTGCAGGCAACACCAAATTTTCTTATGTGTTTTATTAGTCTTATCTCCAGTGGTATAATATTATAAAATTTAGGTCCCAGGTAGGCAATGAATCGTTTGTTTATATTTTTACGGTTTTTAGGTACTTGTATATGCATATTTGTTATACTTCGTGTATTATACTTATTATCAACAAACATTTTTAAATTGTCTCTTTTAAAAATATGCATACAAACATTCAAAATGTATAGAGAACGAATATTGAAGACTTCCTTTGTGTACAGGAGTTTAGTGGGATAGTCTCGTTTTTTGTTGTAGATAATTTTCAACAAATAGTTTTGTACCAAGTTCAGCTTCTTGAGTGTTCTGGTATAAAGACCACCCCAAACCAGTATGCCGTACCTCAATAGTGATTCCACGAGTGCCTTGTAAATAGATATTAATATATTTCCTTTCAATATTTCTCTGAGATTATAAAATTTGAATACAAGTTTTCTTACTCTATTTGTCAAGTAGTCAACATGATTTCCCCACCGGAGGTGTTGATCAATTATCACGCCCAAATACTTAATCTCATCAACCTCTGCAATTTCTTCCTGCAGGTTATCTACTCTAATTGTTCTATAGTTTGGACGATTACGGTTGGATATTGAGAAAGACATGTACTTAGTTTTCGTCACATTTAGAGTTAGCTGATATTCGTCTAGCCAGTTTTTTATTACTCCCATTCCATCAATAACCTGTTTCCTTACATCATCCCAAGTTGCCCCATTAAACAGTGCAACTGTATCATCAGCATAAGAAATGAGCTGAGCATTAATATCAAGCTTCAATAACGAGTTTATATAAATGATGAACAGGATTGGACCTAGCACCGTGCCCTGGGGAACCCCCACCTCCACAAGTTTCGGATCACTCAGGATATTCCCAACCTTGACGTACTGATACCGATCAGCAAGATAGTTCCTGAAGATGTCCAGCACAATGCCACGAACTCCGCAATGCGAGAGCACCTCAAGAAGTGTTTCATGGTGCACTGTATCGAATGCCTTTGCTAAATCTAGAAATACTCCAATACATTTTTGACCATTATCTAAATTTTTTTGTTATTTCTTTAGTAACTTCATACAATGCATCACAGGTACCCACGCCCTCCAGAAAACCAAAATTGGCCCTTATGTAGCACCTCGTTTCGTTTCAGGACTTCATCAAGTCGTTCTTTCAGACATTTTGCAATGATCTTTGAAAAGTTATTTTTTACACTGATAGTTCTATAATTAGATATTGTGGTTTTACGCCCATTTGTATGTATCGGGGTTATGATAGAGATCTTAAAATCACGAGGTTACGATGCCAGTGCTAAAGATAAGGTTGATAATATGAGTAAGAGGAGCAAGAATGTATGGATGTATTAATTTTATTATGTTCGTGGTTACACCGTCAATTCCAGGTGAACTGTGGTTTTTCAACCATTTATATGGTTTAGTACTTCACTTTGTTTGACTGGTGCAAGAAAAAACGGATTTAGTTTACTATCCCACTTCTGGTGGTAAATTTTGGACTTAGATATTTTCTGGAGCATATTGTATCCTACGTTAGCGAAGTAGTCATTGCAGTAATGAGCTATTTGGTAAGTATCATCAAAAGGTTTGCCATTATTATCTAATATCTTTAATTCTGTATTTTTGTTTGATGAATTTTCTTTACATGCTTCATAAATAATTTCGCAAATTTTCTTTAAATTTTTTTGGTTTTGTGAAACTAAATCTTTGTAGTAGTCATTTTTTGCTTTTTTCAAAATCTGGTTTAAGTAGTTTCTGTTTGCCTTGTACTCAGCTTGCAGAGTCAACGACTGATGTTGTGATAGTCTTTTTTTTTAGTTTATCTCGTCTTTTCATTTAAGCAATCAGTCCTGAGGAAATCCATGGTTCGATTTTTTTATTTTTATTTATAAATACATGTTTTGTCATTTTTGATTCCTTAATAATATTGGAAACTATATTTGTAAATCTATCTGTCGCCATTTCTACATCATTATTTCCCTGTACATCAGACCAATTCTGATTAATGAAAAGATGTTTTAATTTTTGTATGTCAATTTTTGTGATCTTGTGTAGGTTTTCAGAACTATCGACATGTTTGCGACTCTTAACTCTTTTAGTTAGATTTATTGCTATTGGATAGTGGTCTGTTATGTTACAATTTAAAATATAAGATAGACACTCAACATCATTAGTGCCACGTTTCTGTTTCACAAATATGTGATCAAGGCAGCTGGAGCTGTCGTCCGTCACTCTTGTCGGAGACTGAATGTAGGGTTCAAACCCATTACTCGCCATCATCGATAAATAACCATTGACTATATGGTCATCTTTTTGTAATGTATTTATATTTATGTCGCCTAAAATAATCTGAACCTGGCTCGTCTCCCTCGCAGCCTCTAGAATGGAGTCTATGTCTTCGATAAAAAGTCTTTCATCTGTTGGGTTTGGTCTATACACACCGAATATCATACAGGAGATTCCGCCCACATTAAGCTTCAACACACCAAGGGTAACAAAACATCTTTCAAGTTTAACAACTGAGAATGAGGCATCCAAGTCAGATTTAATCATCATCAAAACACCATCATTCTTATTATAGTTAGCTTTATTGTAATATGTAATATATCCGGGAATTTCAAAATTATTTTCTGACTCTATTTGAAAACACTCACTCAAGACAATAACATCACAAACATCAAGATTATATGTTTGAATTGTGGCTATCAATTCATTGAAGTTTTTTTTTGCACTGCGTATATTGAAATGTATTAAACTGAGAAATCTCTCTGATTTACTCACCACAGTATGAAAGTCCTCAACTTCGACCGATACATCAAGGCTACCAACATCCGCTGAACCCAAACTTTCTAGAATCAGTTCTTCGTTTAACACAACCATAAAACTTATTCTATACAATAATCCGTTCTATTTCTCAAAACCTGTGTATGGTACAAACCAGAAGGACAGTCAGCATCTGTAGACTCATGATTTATGTCGTAATTTTTATTGTATTGTTTGTTTGCCTTGAGACAGTTGTTTGCAGCACTTTTTTACTTGCGTACACACCTTCATTGCATGTTCCTCTCCACATCTTGCACAAACTATTTTGTTTTTTACAAGAAGCTTTTTTGTGATAATATTCCTGGCATCTGAAGCAACGAGGAATATCCAAGTCTTCATATACTGGGTAGCGTTCCCAACCTATGTAAACTTTCTTCTTGTCTATTAATTGTTTAAATGCATATGGAGAGCACTCATAAAATATTGTCTTAGTAGAACCTAAATTGTTTTCTCTTATATAAGTCACTTTAATTCCTTCTGATAATCGATTTTGCTCTAATATACTCTCTTCTATTCTTTCCATAGTCATGTTTTGATCAAAGCTAACGATCTTTATTCTTGGTTTACGCATTTTGGTTAGTTCAACACTGTAGGAATCTTTCAGTTTCTCCTTCATTGCAGTGCAGTGCATATATATATATATATATATATATATATATATATATATATATATATATATATATATATATATATATATCAGTGGCGGCTCGTGAGGTGTTGGTTTAAGGAGGCTACAAGAGGTGTTAAAAAAATACGCATAGGCGAAAATTTTTAGAATTTCAACGTCAACCGACTTATAATTTAAAGAAAATCAAAGTAAAAAAGGACTCTAAAATATTAATTTCTTTGCGAAAAAAATTGTTTTCACTTTCGAGTGTCTACCTTGAGACCTACAACTCATATTTACAATATGATATATAATATATATAACAAGAGTATGTTGATGGAATGGGGCATCATAAATGAGACATACCTGATGTCAGTTGCACTGTACATCAGTTGCAACTGTGTGTGCGAACATTGTTAGATTGAGATGAAGAAATTAAAGCATTATTATCGAAATGCAAAAAAATTTCGACGCATTTTAACCATTTATAACGGAACTGCATAAAATACAAAAGGAACAACTCTACCAAGAATGTTTAAGTGTGTTACAGGAGTGTAGTACGCGGTAAGTAGTAATAATTTGTGCATTTGTTTTTACCTTGAGATTATTTCAAATCAAACCTCGATTCACGTTAAAACAATAAATTAGCGTTGTTAGATCTCAATAAATAAATATTATCTAAATCGATAAAACCACTAAACCGATTTCAATACAACTGTGGTATATGCACGTGGATTATGAGCGTATTTAGTTGTTGACATTTATTTAATTTAAATAATACTTCAACTTTACGGATTACTTTCTTAATGTTTTAATTAACATATTGTTCATCCCCAAGTTTCGAACAATTTACAGTGATCGTGGTCACGGGTAGATTGAGGTGTTATTTGTCTTTACATAGATTTGAAAAATTTAGAAGTACTATCACTCGAAAAACACTATTTCCATTCCTTGTCTTGAGGTCATGCAGTGCGGAGTCTAGCTTGTAAATTATTAGCATCAATTAGTTTAATTAATTTGTTACAGGTGGAATAGTACACTTTATATGTTGAAAAGAATGATTAAAATACAGGATTCCATATGCCTATACGTATGTAAACACAACCACTCTCAGTCTACTGAAGAATGGCTGCAGCGTGAAAAAATAGTGACTACACTACAACTTTTTGAAGAGATTACCCCAAATATGAGCCTATACACACACTAAAGCATACATTACAAATAGAAGACAGTAAATCAGACACAAATGAAAACTTTAAAACTATAATAAAATGTACCATCGACCAATTAAATTCAAGATTTGCAATAGCAACATAATATATAGATCCTTGCTATAAAACGAAAATTTTCAATGAAGCTACCAGAGAGAACGTTGAAACAGAACTAATGTCACTACTTGATGATGCAGATAAATCTAAAATTGAGGCTGAAAATATTGATGTTCCTGTAGAAAAACGTATATATATATATATATATATATATATATATATATATATATATATATATATAAAATCTCTTGATATTTTTTAGAATTAACAGGATGAATGAATCTTAAAAAACTAGATTTTAATAAAGAGTTCACATTTTATATATATATATATATATATATATATATATATATATATATATATATTTATATATATATATATATATATATATAAATATATACCTAAAAATATACATAAATATAAATATATATATATATATATATATATATATATAAATATATATATATAAATATATATATATATATATAAATATATATATATATATATATATATATATATATATATATATATATAGGTATATGTATATATCTATAATTCAGTGGTCAGTTCGGCTACTAAAGAGAAGGTCGCTGGATCGAATCCCGGCCGAATCAACGAATTAATGCGGAGCCACCTCTCGGAAGGCAATGGCAAATTACCGAGAAGTATTCTGCCTAGTAAAGCCTTTCTATAAAGACGTTCGAAAAAGTCGTAAAACTGTATGACCTCTCTATACTTTATCATGTAGGTACAGTACGAATAGTTGTAGAGAGGCCACCTACGTCCGAAACCGGGCATGGCACCAGAAGAACATATACATATATATATATAATATATATATATATATATATATATATATATATATATATATATATATATATATATATATATATATATATATATATACATATACATATATATATATACATAAATATACATAAATATATATATATATATATATATATATATATATATATATACATATATATACATATATATACATATATATTTATATATATATACACATATATATATATATATATATATATATATATATATATATATATACATAACTTTTTGATAATTATTAACAATAACAGGCTTGGTGAATCTCATAAAACTGGATTTTATTAAAAAGTTGACGTTTCGCCACGACATTCGTGGCTTTTTCAAAACTTTTGAAAAAATTGAAATTTCTCTGACATTTATTGATTGGAAAAAAATTTGAATAGTTAAAAAATCTACTATGTTTCATCAAAATTTTTCGGCTGTGACCGTTCTCTGTTATTTATTACGTGCTATTCATTCCAATATTAACAATCAAAATTGTTATTATTAGATGGTAAGGGAAACCACAGAGACCTTTACCCACGTAATGTTCGAAATAGGTTCAAATTATTTTGATTTTGAAAAGTCAAAGAATAGGGTACTATTTTTTTTTCAAAATTTTTTTATTACGACTGTGACCGTCTTTAGTTATTAATTACGTACCCTATTCTTTGACTTTTCAAAATCAAAATAATTTGAACCTATTTCGAACATTACGTGGGTAAAGGTTTCTGTGGTTTCCCTTACCATCTAATAATAACAGATTTGAATGTTAATATTGGACTGAATAGCACGTTATAAATAACAGAGAACGGCCACAGCTGAAAAATTGTGATGAAACATAGTAGTCTTTTTTAACTATTCAAATTTTTTCAAATCAATGAATGTCAAAGAAATTTTAATTTTTTCAAAAGTTTTGAAAAAGCCAAGAATGTCATGGCGAAACGTCAACTTTTTAATAAAATCAAGTTTTATGAAATTCACCAAGCCTGTTATTGGTAATAATTATCAAAAAGTTGAATATATATATATATATATATATATATATATATATATATATATATATATATATATATATATATATCTATATATATATATATATATATATATATATATATATATATATATATATATACATATATATTTATATATTTATATATATATATATATATATATATATATATATATATATATATATATATATATATATATATATATATATATATATATATATATATATATATATATATATATATATATTCTATTTGATTATTCTCGATTCGTTGGTCTTGTTTCTGTTCAAATATTCATATCTTACCCGGAATTCGAATCCGGTATTGATTATGTAATAGGTCGTTTGCTTAATCATCTGGGCCACAACGGCTGATAAGTAGAGGTCGACAAGACAAGAATTCTTGTCTTGATAACAACTTCTTGTGTTGTTTTGAGAAAAAATCAATTAATTTAATACAATCTTGTCTTGACTTTTTCTTGACATCTTATATCTGAAATTTCAAGATCTTGAAATTTCTTGATTAACCGGTGATTCCCCGGCGAGCTATTATTGAGTTGCGTGCTAATAATCCGGTCGTTCCCCGAATTTTATTTGTTTTCTGACGAAAGCAAATGACGTCGCGTAGTTGCACGCTTTACTCCGTTTAGCTAATGAATATTAGTTATGAAAAAGGCTCGAGGAAAATCCATAACAACTTGAAATTAGTCAGAAAATCTTCACCAGCATTTTCACATCAAAGTGGTTTCGAATAAAAATGCATAATTTTTTTCAATTCATAGCTCGAAGGATGAAAGCAGAAATCTCTGATTTTAAACTTTGTCTTCGTCCTTGGAGGTGAATATTCCATTACGGAAATCTTCATCTTAATATGAGAAAGTTCAACACATACAAATTCTATGCGGGGCCTACTTAACATGAATTTCAAGTTTAACAAACATCAGGATTTTGTATAAAATAAGAAATGTTATTCTCTAACTAATGATTTTGTTAAATAATAATAATAAATCAGGAGTTTATGAAATTAATTGTGGTGATTGTGACAAGTTTTACATTGGTAAGACTTCCAGAAGTTTTCAGACTTGAATTTCAGAACACAAACGTAGCTTTGTTCGAAAGTCAAATTCACATTATGCAAACCACTTAATCCAAGAAAATTACACATTTAATTTTGATTTCAAAATATTAAATGATGAAAGTAAGGGAATTAATTTTAATATTTTAGAATCATTACAGATAAATAAATACAAGCATTTCGGTCTCCTATTGAATAGCCAAATCGATCATACTTCAAGCCCCCTTCTCAATCTTTTCAAAATTACCGAACTACCTGACTAGCAGTTCAGAGTGGGCTTTTCCTATTCTACTGATTATTTGTAACCATCCTTCTATTTACCCTTTCTACACAATTGGTCATCTATATATTTTTTGTTTTCCATATAACGGAGAAACATAGTTAGTTTGCCTTCAGCATCTGAAGCAGGTGAAGTTTCACCGAAACGTGCGTCATGTGTTTTTTCATTTAATAAATGTGTAAACTGTTATTATTAGCCATTGTTTTAATATGTTTATTAATTTACATTATGTATCGGCCCAATCAATCCAAAATAATGAATATACCCCAATGAAGAATTCTTCAACCCAATTGAATCGTTTACCCAGTTTCCTGATTTTATTTATTAGCTACCAGTGTTTCAATATTTGACTGAGAAAACCCAGTGAATATCGTGCATAAATACATACAAACTTAGGCATCTTAATTTTTTTTCCTTTCACCTTCGCAGCCAGAATTCTCTTCAGAAAAGTATGTATTTGTTTAGATTAATCAGCTAATTTGCTTTACACAAAACTGTTGCCTCAAATTCCATAGAAAAGAATCAGAGTAAATTCAGGATTTTCTTACTATATTATTCCTTCAAGTTACAGTCAACGACTGAACAAGGCAGATAGAAATTTCATATGCTTTCGATACAAAATTCTTTGGCATGCCCTCCTCAGATACTAAGCAATATCACTGAGAAATTCGATAATCTAATCTTACAAGCGGAAGTTAATCTTAGCTTTCAGCTCAAGAAAATTCTATGCATCTGACATTGACGAGGGTATAAATTTTTTTTCAATTGATTAGGCATTTTCTTGATTATAATCCATAGCAATATTATTAGAAGAATATAAATAGATTACTATAATTAAATTTGTGTCGCGATGTTGCACCACACAATAGTTTTAACTGATTGAGCTGAAACGCATAGGTAACAGATTCAGTTATAGTAACCCAATGCTGTATAGGTTACCAATACAACATATCAAGACAGGTGGTCCGAATACTTAAAGAAAAACGTATGTCTCAGAATGGTTTTATGTGAAACCCCATACTTCAGCACTGGCTCGCGGATCCGAATATTCCAAAGCCAAAAAACTGTTTTAATAGTAAAAAAAACTCTATCGCAGCGAGCTGCATTAGGAAAGCAGGTTTTCAAAACGTATCCAGTTTGAAAAATTTATTCATTCAATTATGATTTTTGTTCCAAATCCATAAAACAAAACTTGCCCTCTATCGTGTAAATAATATTTATTTCCTCCTCCGGTCAACAACTCACCAATTTATATCGAAATAAATAACATCCAAGATATCATGCGAAACTACCTACATACAAAGTTTCAATACCATGGTCCCAAAATTGCGCCTTCTACCGTGTAAACAAGATTAATTACCTCTCCCGGGGGGACAACCCCCAAACCAATTCAAACCAATACCAATCCTATTCAAGATATCATACAAAACTACCTAGTTACAAATTTTTAACCCTATTGCTACAAAATTGCGCCTTCTGTGGTGAAAAAAAGTTTTATTTTCCCTCAGAATGGTCAAACCCCCAACTAATTCGAACCAAAACCAATCATCCCCTCCAAGATATCATACGAAACTACCCATTCACATTACTTCTTCCCCCAGGGGGTCAACCCCCTAACCAATTCGAACCAAAACCAATCCCATTCAAGATATCATTCGAATCGTGTGAACAACTCCCAGATACATAAGCTTATACATACATACATATGAACATATGTATATATATATATATATATACATATGAACATATGTATATATATATATATATATATATATATATATATATATATATATATTATATATATATATATATATATATATATATGTACATATATATATATATATATATATATATATATATATATAATATATATATATATATATATATATATATATATATATATATATATATATATATATATATATATATATATATATATATATATATATATATATATATATATAGAGAGAGAAAGAGAGAGCGACATATGAAATTGAGTTTTTTGGTGCCAAGCATAATAAAAAGTCATGAAACGAAAAACTATCTTATTTCTAGGTCCAACTTTGCTAATCGCACCCATTTTAATAAGCAGGTTTTCAAAGTGAAAATCCGCTAAAACTAGTAATAATATGTTTCACATATTTTATATATATATAAATATATATATATATATATATATATATATATATATATATATATATATATATATATATATATATATATATATATATATATATATATATATATATATATATATATATATATATATATATATATATATATATATATATATATATATATATATATATAAATATATATAACTAATATTGAAGTTTCGCTTATCACTTGGTGAAACATGATTAAATACTGATATTTAAAATAAAAACACTTGGCTTTAAGTTTCAAAAATATATTGAATAAAAGTTAACATTTGAATTAGTCAACTAGTTTCGGGTTATGGGCCCATTATCAATCCTACCTACAGTATAAAAAACCCTTTACAGCTCATTAATCAGTTGAAAAATCTCAAGATTCCACTCAATGCAAAATTAATCTCTTTTGACGTAATAAATTTATTTCCTTCTATTCCGAACAATGAATTGAAAAATATCATTAGAAGGGATTTGAATTCAATTAGTAATATATCACCCGAAATAGTTCAGGAAATGATTTCGGCATCGACTCTATGTCTAAAACAAAGTTATTTTGAATTTAATGGCATAGTTTATCAACAGTCAGATGGTTTGCCAATGGGTTCCCGTTATCACCTCTTCTCAGTGAAATCTTTATGTCTGACCTAGAGAATAAAATCTTTGAATCTACAAACAGCCTGATTAGTAATGTTTTATTATGGCGGCGTTATGCTGATGACATTTTTTGTATATGGTGTGGGACGGATAGACAGTTAGATAATTTTCTCAAATACATTAACACTTTTCACCCTTCAATTCAATTCACAAAAGAAATAGAAAATGAACAACATTCCCTTAACTTTTTAGATATCCAAATAACTAGAAAAGAACATGCTCTTACATTTAATATCTACAGAAAACCTACTTTTACAGATACGCTAATACACAATGATAGCAGTCAACCAATTAAAATTAAATTAAGTGCATTTCACTCATTCATGCATAGACTTTTTGAAATTTCACTAAGGAAGTTAATATTTTAAAATTATTAGCAATAAATAACGGCTATAAAGACATCTTGATTGATCAAATGATAAAGAAAAAACGACATAAGAATATTCTAAATTCAATTTATCCCTCACCAGTCATAAAATGCGAACAAAAATATCATTTAATAAACTATATTCCAGGAATTAGTAACAAAATCATCAACAGATTATCACAAAACGGTATTAAAAGCATATGTACAAATAAACGTAATTTAAAGTCACTCTTAGTCAATAACAAGGATAGGAACAATATTGAAGAAAACAGTGGTGTTTACAAAATCTTTTGTAATGACTGCCCATCCTTTTATATAGAACAAACAGGCAGAAAAATCAACACTCGCGTAGAAGAACATAAAAAGTCAATTTTGTTTAACAGAAACACCACTGGTTTCTCAGAGCATTGTATAAAATTTAACCATTTCATCGACTTCGAGAAAACGATATGCCTCCACCCAGGTAAAAAGGGCAAGCGTCTTGACCTGTTGGAAATTTTAGAAATTAGTAGTGCCATTAAGAGGAATTACCCCATCGTAAATGAACAAGTTGAATATCAAATTTCCCCTCTACTACAATCAATATTATAAATGAGCTTGTTGAGTATTTTTCTGTTCAGTCTTTATAATAGGCCCATAACCCGAAGCTAGTTGACTAATTTAATTGTTAATTTTTATTCAATATATTTGTGAAACTTAAAGCCAGGTGTTTTTATTTTCAATATCAGTATAAATATATATTATATTTATATAATATATATATATATATATATATATATATATATATATATATATATATATATATATATATATATATATATATATATATTATATATATATATATATATATATATATATATATATATATATATATATATATATATATATATATATATATATTAGAACGGTTGTGTTGTATTCAAGCTTATTTGAAAATGCTCAAAATACTTTAAAAGTATTTGAAAGAGATCACAGACGACCTAAATGCTAACCTACAAGGAGGACACTCACTAGTCCATCAATCAATAGTCCGTGAAGACAATTATGACTACTTTTTCACATTTAATATCTGTGATAATTTCATAGAATAATGCTATCATTCAACTCATACTAATACTTAGTATAATTTCGGATCGATCATTGCCTGACCAGTTATTCATGATCAATCAGCATTCATATACTACATGTTTGATATGAATGTCTTAATAAGCAGCAACGTGTATGTCACACAATATTATATTTGAGGAATTGACAGTGTTACTGACGTACAACTCCCCACCGTTTCACCAGAAGTATCTTTTTTAAATGATTAAAACACGAAGGAATAATTCTGACGAAAAAACTTTCTAATGAATTCAATTTCGTCAATAGATATCCATACAAACATAACTATAAAAGATAACTTGTTAACATAAGCCATTAGTATTTGTTTCTAGAGAGCAAGGTCAAGCATACTCTAACGTCTCTCTTTGTGTATTTTGTTGCTGACGTTTAATTCGAAAATGGGGCAGTTATATATAAACAAGCAATGTCATGAATGCATGGAAATCATATAGGATTCGAAATTACGACCAACGTAGATTGCATTATCGCTCTTAATATGTCACTAGCTACTGAAAATCGGCAATACCTCTAGCCTCATGAATGAATACCTTGAGTTGATATTAATAAATCACCAAATGAATAACTCACCTCTTTATTTGTTAAGGGATTGCTAGAGCTCTTAATGACGTTAAAGCACGGTTTTGGTAGCTCCAATTAAATCGCATCAAAATAGGTCCCCGAATCCCCCACGTCAACTTTCCTGCTTTTTCAGCCTACTTCTTATCAATGGGTTACGATAATAAAGATAGCTGTCAGTTATTTCCGAAATTGCGAAGTGCTGCTTCGTGGAATAGTGAAAATCGAACCGAGTAGTTTTTCGATTTACAGCTGTCCTTCACAGAATTAAAGTTTACGGATCGATAACATGTTTTCTGTGCTATTTTCTTCCAGATATCAATGTAAACTAACTGTGGAAAATTAAATCAGCAAGTACTACTCTACTGGTGAATGTCGGTACGCTAACAATATGAATTATTTTGAAGTTAATTTCTATACAACTTCTGAAGGCAAATTGTTTGTTAATTTGAATTATTCAACATAAAAAAAAGATTTTTATTCAATATTTTGAAATTGATGGATACTGTAAAAAACATTAATTGCGGTATTTTATGTAAAGCAGTTGACATATTTTCATATAGAATCTACCAGTAGAAAAATCACTTTATATCATCTACTCATAAGCATTTTCTTTTTTCATCAATTTTAATTCTTTAAGAAGACATATTCAATATATATATATACCAAATTTTATCCAATTATCTTCACAGATTTCGAGAATATTTACAAAAAACCACCATCAGGTCTTCAACTTTAACATCCTGTATCTTAAAAACGGAGAAGTTGGGGACCCTAGTTTATATGAACTTTTATCTCTACTTTATGAAATAGAATACGTGGTTGAAATATTGACGTCTAATTTCGGGACACCTTGTATATATATATAATATATATATATATATATATATATATATATATATATATATATATATATATATATATATATATATATATATATATATATATATATATATATATATATGAAAAACTTGGTTCACGGAATGAACCGCGTAAAAGATTTGAAAAATCTCGACGTTTCGGCTCCTTTTGCGAAGCCATCTTCAGGAGAGTTAGAAAGAAATAATTCAGACTCGTGGCCTCAATCTGCCTACTCCACGATTCGAATTAGGAGGAATCGGAAACAATACGATTGCGTGGTCTCAACCTGCCTACTCCACTAACCGTACTGCTTCCTGTCAACTCTGAAGTCTCAACCTGCCTACTCTTCAGAGTCAACTGTGAACCAAGTTTTTCAAATACTTCCGACCGCGGAAATCTTTCTGAACATATATATATATATATATATATATATATATATATATATATATATATATATATATGTATATATGTATATATATATATATATATATATATATATATATATATATATATATATATATATATATATGTATATATATATATATATATATATATATATATATATATATATATATATATATATATATATATATATATATATATATGAAGATGAGTATCTTTAAATATATAATCACGGTGTGCGTGTGTTCATTATTCTTCTCCTCGTGAACGGTTGAACTTTTTGACCGATTTTGATGAAATTTGTTTTTCGTACTTCCGCGGTCACATGAATGGTTCGTAGCTATATAGCCTGTAGGTGACACTCTGATTTCATGTTGATGACTGTCTAAATAATAAGGATCTCATCAAGTATTTTTTTCATTGGGAACGTTTTCATGCAATATAATTTGCTTTAACTCTCCACTAGGTGACTCTGCAGCGCATACTTCAACCTATCGCCATGTAGCTAGTTGCATTATATAAACATACAACATCTTCAAATGTAGGATGCTTTCTTACAAAGGCAAAATACACAAATATCGGTAAATTAATACTGACGTCCGACTCCTCACTTTATTTATATTCTCTGTTATTTAATACAAGTAAAATGTACTCATGGTTTATATCCAGTCTGTTAGACGACGCTTTTTGTATCGTAGTGTATACGTATACGTAGTATAATGTTCGTTTAGTAAATTATTCAGGTATAAAGACAAATTTTGCATGATTCTTGCAACTGAAAGATCTGGATGTAGATCGACAACTCTGAAAAGGCCTCAATTATGCCGAAATAGCTATCTGTTGTTTCTACCGTCTGTGGTGACCATCTTGATGTTTCTAACATTCACCGCTTAAGGATGGATTGGAATGTCGTTGGCGACGAGACTCTTGTAGCTAGGAAGTTTGGATTAATATAGAATTAATATAGAATTCTTGAAGGAATGTTCTAGTATTTCTTGAGTCACGATTAGGTCATTTTCGTTTATTTATTCATGCGTATATATATTTATATATATATATATATATATATATATATATATATATATATATATATATATATATGTATATATATATATATATATATATATTTATATATATATATATATATATATATATATATATATATATATATATATATATATATATATATATATATATATATATATATATATATATATATATATATATATATATATATATATATATATATATATATATATATATATATATGTATATGTATATATATATATATATATATATATATATATATATATATATATATATATTCAATTAAGTGAGTAACTGCCGATAGTTTTCAAAAAAATATTATTTATGGCTGGGTATTCGGCAAGGAGTCATGATCTAAACAATCAAATTTGTCTCAGTCGACGTTTCGACTCTTTATTGAGTCTTCCTCAGGACATCTTCAATTTTAAAAGAATGACAAAGAATGTAACACTGAAACAGTTCGGCTTATAGATGAAAATAACAAAATTACATGTAAACAACAGTTTCTTTGAACTGTAGTGCCATGAGCAGCAATTTACAAGGAATATACAACAATAACTCATTTGAAACCGAAACAAGTAAAAATAACGTGAATGAAGCTAAAATACAGAAATGAAGGGGCTTGAAATATCAACTAAATGGTATAAAAAAACTGACTGCAATTTAAAAACAAATGCTAAAACTTAATCAAGTACTTACAAACAGTTAGGTTGTAAGGCCCATAACATGAAACAACTCTACATCAACTCAATGTTTTTCTGGAGTGATATAAGATTCTATTTATTCAATAGTTTTTAAACGAGGAGCTAACCATAACCTCTCGAGAAACAATAACAAACCCAGATGACTGTCAAACGAAACGATGTATTATCAGTCACCTGCGCATGCGAAACAATTTCACTGAAAGGAATGTAACGATATTATGAAGAAAATATAGCTAATTTTGAACATGCGAAAAGATCATACTAAATATTAAATAGCATTGAGGGAGGATTTATCTAAACTCAAAACATATTTATATATGCCACTAAGATTACCAATATCGTCTCTAAAATTAATCCTTTCACGTAAATCACATATTAAACACATCTCCATGAAAACTCTCTTCTTTTAATTCACCTCTGTCATTAAAATTTTTCGCTCACTGAAATTGATACTGTGTCCAGTTCGATTCACATGACTAGCTAATGCACATCTATTATTGGTCTTAGTTTAATGTCACTCTTGTGTAATGATATCCGCTGTTTTAATGATTGCGAAGTTTGTCCCACATAAGAAGCCCCACAACTACAATTGAACTTATAAATTATATTGGTCCTACAAAGGTCGTCATCTCTATCCTTTACATGAGAAAACAGATTCCTATTTGTCAGAATATTATAAATAGCAACTCGCAGATTCGGGACCTCGCAAAGGATCTTTCTCAGTCTGGAAGTAAGGGAACCAACAAAAGGCAAAGTCACAAAATGAAACTCCGTCACCATGCATATATATATATATATATATATATATATATATATATATATATATATATATATATATATATATGCTAAAGTTATGTTCTGCTTTTGCCTAAAAATTTACTGTTGGCTAACAAATTTAATGATGAGGCACGTTATCTTTTAGAATAAATTAGCCTTTCAATTGACGTTATGATATTTGTGGTACACCTACTATATTTTCCACATAGCAAATTGAGTATAATCAATACAATTCAATGGATACATTCTAGATAACCACCTGCTGAAGCCCATTAATATTAATTAATTCAGTTAGTGTCTAGAGCTGATCGTTGGTTCTGCAATCACGCTATTCAATTATTTTGAATAATATTGCAGTGATTGGATATACTGTTCCATTTAATTTCCCGCGGAAATTTTAATGACGTATCACATTAATTTGGTGCAGTTTTTCATTTGATGAACCAGGATTATTAAATTTGTATATTATTTGAGGGCAGTGTCAACATGATAGATACCCCGTAAATAGATATCTATACTCTGGAAAGGATAAGCTGCTTAGTAATTGAGATACCATTATTAAGATCTATCAAATTATATTTACCATATTCAATGAATACCAATTTGTGTCTAATCCGATATGAAATAATTCACATAATCGCAATAGCATACAAAATTATATTACCATTACGTGATAAAGTTATACAGCATTACTCCCTCTTACCATGGAAATCTATTTCCAATAGAATAATGTGGGATTCTATTTAGCTAATATTCAGAAATGCATAAAGTTCAATGTTATAGAGGAGTTCAATTTTGCATGAGCACTTTTATTATTTGGTCAATGCTGTCACGGCTGCTGCACAAAAAAAGAAGGAAACACACGTGTTTAATTCCTCCTTGAAGTATGTGTCAGGGAGGCGGGCAGCTTGAGTTTGGGATTAACTCCTTCAGCCAGATCAGAGGATACACCTGTATGTACAAGAGCATTAAGGATATGTGAGACGGGATATTTATGGAACATAGGAAGTGTGGGTAGGGTTCAGAGGATTAATACTGGCCCAGCATTCGCCTTGTAAGTTTGCAAGCAGTGACTTACATTACCATGAGGAAAAATGAAAAAAACTCATGGCAGACCAGTCGGCCCCGGGGTTTGAACCCGAGATCTCCCAACTACTAGCCAGCGTACCTAAGTACTGCTGCTGCACAAAACTGATCGTCTTTATATAGGTATTCATTTGGAACTACTGTTATTTTAAGTCTGGCATATCTATGAAATTCACTAAAGGTTTCATGCCCCACTTCTGCGTCTTCCAAACATCATGATAGTAGGTTCTCATCAGTAGCGTGTGGTCGCAAAAATGACTATGAAATTAGTTTTTCTTGATCATAGACTGCAGGTATTGTAGAAAAAGAAAACATATATAAATATCAGTTTCAAAACATATAGTTGAATATAACATTGTAGATAACTACTGTGGATTGTACGCTTTAGAAGTGATGTATTTCAGATACTCTGATGTTCTCAATCATTCATTTAATCGAAATACAATATCGAAATACAATATAAAACCTTCAGTAAAAAATTCATACGTAAGAGTTTTTGTAGGAATTTAAATTTTCATGAAATACTAGATGAACAAATGCAAACTTTATTAATTTCATCAAAAAAAAAGTACAATGAACGGCATATCATTAAATTTAAAAGACTAGCTCTTGAGACATGTTCATGGAAGATCTGAGAAATCAATAAACCAGAAAATGAATCATACTCTCATGAATTCCAAGAAAATTCATACTTTCTCTAGTGAAAAATCTGGGAATACTTTTTGTCAAAACAATATAAAATATAGAAAAATTTCCTTACCAACATTATAACCAGAAAAATGTAATGAGTATAAGTAATAAGTAAGGAGATATCTTCTCTAAGAAAACCCAGCAAATTTGGTTGAGTACCTATTTGAAACGATTTGAATGATAGTTAATGCAGGACTTTTATTCACCGGAAGCGCCGACGAATAGCTGAGCTACATACAGAAATAAAACGAATATAGATTGATTAGTTATTTTAGCTTACTTCAATTCTGGTACGTGAAATAATTAGAGAGAATTGGATTCAATAACTCAAGTAAATATTTGTCAAAGAAATATGGAAATTAACTGGTTTTTTTAGATTCTGAAAACGAAGATCCTTGGATAAAATCAACAGAGAAAAATTAATTTCATTTTTCACTCATTTGGTCACTATATAGTTTATATGTTTTCATTCAAATTCTTCTGAATGATTCATAGAAAATCTATTCATTTTTAATAACCTCAAAGTATCCACAATTAATTTTATCAAATTTCTGTATCATTGATAACCTTTTTTAAAACGGTTTATCAAATTACCTGAATTTGCTGCATCATCACGCGCATAGATAGATTATTTATTTTCCATGAAATTCCAGTGAGTAAAAAGAAGTTATATTTTGCTAGTTCCTACTGAATATCAGCCGAAGCATTCATATTACCAATTTTAATAGATAAAATCAAAAAGGAAATGATATCATTAAGTGATATGTTGCTCATGAAAATTAAATTCGGTGCTTAATGAAATAAATTGAACTTCTTTGATCATGATATATCCACCATATGAAAATATTTTATTACGACCTCGTTCCTAGTTTATCATCAGATTAATTATTTCTGACTCCTAGCTATTAAGTAACCTTTCTTGGTTTCATGAATACTCACTAATATGTGGGCTGTTTAATATGTTTTGATAAGATTTCTTTTCATATTTATGCCTGCTGTGAAAATATATTAAAAACCTTATGAATCGAGTTCTTAACAGAACGAAATGAAACGGCATGGATAAAAAGGGACGAAAAATAATATTTTGTTATTAGTTTATATCATTTGATTTCTGATTCTGTTTGTATATATATATATATATATAATATTATAATAATTGTATATATATATATATATATATATATATATATATATATATATATATATATATATATATATATATATATATATATTATAATCTCTTGATAATTATTAGCAATAACAGACTTGTTGAATCTCAAAAAACTCGATTTTATTAAAACGTTGACGTTTCGCCACGACATTCATGGCTTTATCAAAACTTTTGAAAAAATTGAAATTTCTTTGAAATTTATTGATTTGAAAAAATTTGAATAGAAAAAGACTACTATGTTTCACTAAAATTTTTCGGCTGTGGCCGTTCTTTGTTATTTATTACGTGCTATTCAGTCCAATATTAATATTCAAATCTGTTACTATTAGTGAAACATAGTAGTCTTTTCCTATTCAAATTTTTTCAAATCAATAAATGTCAAAGAAATTTTTATTTCAAAAGTTTTGATAAAGCCATGAATGTCGTGGCGAAACGTCAACCTTTTAATAAAATCGAGTTTTTTGAGATTCAACAAGTCTGTTATTGCTAATAATTATCAAGAGATTAGAAATAGTTCACAGGCAACAACAATTCGAATAAATAATTATATATATATTTATATATATAAGCAAGAATTCGCCGTGTAAACGGAACACGTATCGTGGTTATTAAGTGAAACTAGGACATTCATTTGAAACTAATCCAACAAACCTCCAAGCGGAGCTGGTTATAAGAGTTCACGAAACCATCGAAATATCCATTTATCTATATCTACCTTAGACGGTACTTGATAGACAGACTGTTTCGCCCTTATTGAGCTCATCAGTATCATCCATCCATCGAAAGTGATAACCAAACCAACATTTCAAACGGTCTTATATATTCCTTCTAGTAACTCAATGGCATATAAATATAACACAGCGCCACCAGTCGGAAACAATTGAACCACATCTTTCAGATAGAAGAAACATTTCGGCAACGAGAACTCGTACGTCCGGACACCCGAAGGTGGCTACTATATCTGCTAGGGTAAAGTTGACACATCAAACGTACGAGTTTTCTCGTTGCCGAAATGTTTCGAAATTTATCAATTGTGATAAACAAACTAACATTTCTAACAAGTACCGTCTAAGGTAGATATAGATATTTCGATGCTTTCGTGAACTCTTATAACCAGCTCCGCTAGGAGGTTTGTTTGATTAGTTTCAAATTAATGTCCTAGTTTCACTTATATATATATATATATATATATATATATATATATATATATATATATATATATATATATAGATGGGTAGTCTTGAATGGCTAGTTGAGGAAAAAATGTATTTGAATATTTTGAGGTTGCAGTCAGAATAATTGTTGGGCTAGGTTAAAGAATACTCTTTGTCATATGGTCGAGCTTTCGGAAATGTTTATTTCCTTTATCAAGACATCTATAATAAAAGAACAGATTTAGATTTACAACAGCATTCACAAAAAGTTAAAGATTACTTACTAACGTTGAGGTTATATAAATTTTGAAAACACACGTATAAAACGAAGAACATAACGAGCTGATGGGTACAACTTCGTCACATAAGTAAAACTCCATTACAAGAATAAAAATCTAATTTTCAATAATCCGTACTTTCCCATCTTGCTATCTACAGGAAACCAGACTAACAAAATGGTCGACGTCAACTCTGAGAACGCGGAAACTAAACCACAGAACAAATAGGTGATCTTCTTACAATAATTGACAATAGTCGATATATCAACATAAAACGGGACACGGTCCAAATAAAATTTAAAGAAAACTGAAATTATTTAACCGAAAGAGTATGGTGTGAAAATTTTGAAAAGAGTTTTTTAAAAAAATTTTTTTTTTTTTTTTTTACAACTAAATAATAACTGCAACACACTTTTTTAATATTGAACTATTAGAAAAGTGTGTTGCAGTTATTATTTAGTTGTAAAAAATTCTTGTGAATTATTGTGGATAATTTGAAAGTTATCTATTTGTGGAAACGGATGGTGGTTTTCACGGCAATGATATGAAAACGTTGAATCCATTTTATTCTTCAAAAAAGATTATTGGCGTTCTTTAAATCTTGTCTTGAATTATCGACCAGTCTGACCTATATACACTCCTTTACATACAGAACAAATTAACTTATAAACACCTGCACTTTCAAATTTTGAAGTGATATCTTTGTCAGTGGATGAAAATCCTGAGAGTTTGGTCTTAGGTTTGAAAGCAATTTTAATATTACATTTAGGTATGGTATAAGCAACTTTTTTTGTTAGAGGACGAAAATATATTAAAGATGTCTTTTCTACTTTTGATTGAGGATATATGCTGTTGTACGCTAGTTGACTACGTTTCTTGTTTATCATTTTATCTATCAAACTTTTATGAGAACCATTATTTGAAGCAATTATTTTTATAGTAGAAATTTCTTTTGCTTAATTTCATACAATTAATGGAATTGAAAACGCCAAAGATATCCCTTCAAAATTTGAAAGTTCAGGAGTTTATCAGTTGATTTGTCCTGTATGTAAAGGATTGTATATAGGTCAGCATGGTTGATCGTTCAAGACAATATTTGAAGAACACCAACAATCTTTTTTGAAAAATAAAACGGATTCAACGTTTTCAAATCATTGCCGTGAAAACCACCACCCGTTTCCACAAATAGATAACTTTCAAATTATGCACAAATCATAGAGAGGAACAAAACTAACTTATTTAGAGTCATTAGGAATTTTCAAACTCAATCGTAATGCTGAACGACCGGATTGACTTGATATATTCTCGTAAGCGCAAATCTATAATTATATATAATATAATATATATAATTATGTTGTCAGTTTTTAACTCAATCTGCCGATGATGGTCTAGTGACCGAAATTGCAATCGCAGTGTTATATTTTTCATAGTAATTTTGTGATAATAAACGTAGTAAATTCAAGTTTTGTTTTTGTTCATATATATATATATATATATATATATATACCAGTGGCGGTTCGTGAGGTTTTGGTTTGAGGAGGCTACAAGAGGTGTTAAAAAATACACCATAGGCGATTAGGATTTCAATGTCAACCGCCTTATAATTTAAAGAAAATCAAAGTAACTGCGTAACTGAATTTCTTTCATTTTGGGCTAAATTGAGTCGTATCATCAGTAGTTTGAAATACAGAAAATAGTTTTTTAAAATAAACTTCTGCACGAAATTCTGAATTTTTTTCCAAAAGAAACTTGAGCCGATTTCGTGAGTAAATTACATCTGAAAACTTGTGCTGTAAGATTTGAAAAACTATTTCTGTTTGTTCAAAAATTAATTTAAAGATGTTTAAAAAATATATAAATTCCTTATCTTGTAAGTAAGATATTAATCCGCGTGCTGTATTTAAAGTTACTTTATCGGTGAAAAATTCCTCACTTTCAACTAGGTATAGAATTAAATCGTCAAATCCTAAGCGGCCCCAAACAGAGACATTTTTACTAGTAAAAAGTAAACACTGCCAACAAATTAATTTATTTTTTACCTGTGATCCGGTTAGGCAAGGATGTCTCTCATAATTCCGTGAATTAAAACCGCGGTTTTGTTTTCTGTTACGCTGCACCAAATTGTTTAATTCAGGGGTAGGTCGCAATGCTTTCATCAAAACTTTATCCTCATAAGTTAGTGCACTAATGTTATGGGATAACAAATATTCCACTAAGTCACCATTGAAATTTTTGAAATTAACTTCAGTAACCAAACTCATTTTAAAACAATACGCGAGCTATATAAGTAAACACGCCGGCCATTAGACAATACGATCACACTACGATTTCCAACGAATTCACTCGATGTCACGCGAAATTCTATGGTTGTGATTGGTCGACATTGTATAAGACTGGGTCTCGATCAGTGTTGCCATTTACATGTGTTTTGCTTTTCTATTGCAATGAAGTATTCATTCGGAGTATTTGCACCGTTGTTTGCTTTTCTGTGGCAGGCATAATGAACGTTGAGAATATACCTTTCCATGCCTCCGCAGCGTTGCCACAAACCTTGAAATGAATGAAATGCAGTAAATGTAAATACCTTCTATCGTAATTAATAAATTATATTATATAATGTAGGTTGAAAGGAAGGTAGGTGCATAAAATAATATGATTTTGATTAATATGAATATGCTGAATGCTGACTATTCAATATAATATTTTAGTGATACACGGAATATTATTGAGGAGGCTTAGCCTCCTTAGCCTCCTCTGACAAGCCGCCCCTGATAGATATATATATATATATATATATATATATATATATATATATATATATATATATATATATATATATATATATATATATATATATATATATACCGGATATGCCGGTGAGATGCCGACCGATCCGGACGGTGCCTCATCGGGTCTAGTTATTAACGATTACAAGTGTATTCTATGTAGTAAACCCGTTCTAAATGATTCAAATTTAATAAAATGCAGCAGTGGTGAGTGCGATGCAGTTTTACATTCGAAGTGTTTCAACCTAGTTAACCGAGTTATATGTATGAAGAAGTTCAAATGCAAAAATTGTTCAAAGATCATCGAAAAAGAAAATTATGATGTTGAAAATATTATATTGCGTAAAGAATTGGAGTGTGTTACGAGAGAAAAAGATCTTTTGAATAAGTATGTCTCAGAAATGGAATTCTCGAATAATCTTTTGAAGGAAAGATACGCTGAAGAGAATAATTTGAAGCGGACCGTTTCAGTCAATTCAGGCTATAAAACATTCGCCGTCGCAGCTGCCGAAACAAAAGTGTGCGAGTAAATATTGATAATGTATCGAAACCTCGCCCTTTAATTATTCGTTCGACTGATTCGGCTATAACTAATACAATGGTTGAAAATGTTGTCAAGTCCAAAGTAAGACCTGGTGCTATCAATGCTAATGTGCTTAGTACTAAATTACTAAAAAATGGATTGTTGATCAATTGTAATGATATCGTTTCTCTTAATAACTTGAAGGATGACCTCAATCAATGTTTATCCTCTAGTTTTGAAGTTTCTGAGCCCAAAAAATTCAACCCCAGGATTATGGTTTTCGGTGTAGACCCGGATTCCGCATCTAGCGAAAGCCTGATAAAGGATATCATACAAGGTAATAATTTGAGTGTTAGCTCTCCCAATGATATAAAATATATAACTAAACTCAAATATAAGAATGTATATAATCTGATTTTGGAGTGTAGTCCATCTGTGTTCAAATATATTACCAACAACGGTTTTTTGTGGGTTTCCTGGAGGAAATGTTGGATTCGGGAGCACTATAGTTTGAATAAATGTTTCAATTGTTGGAGATATGGTCATTTGAAGAAAGAATGTTACAATAAATATCCTGTGTGTCCTAATTGTTCGGAATCTCATAGTCGGAATGAATGTAAATCAGACTCAATTTGCTGCAGCAACTGTAAGGAATTAAATGTAAAATCTAGAGTTAAGGTGGATGTTGCACATAATGTAAACAGTGTCAATTGTCCGTATACGCTGAGTAATGTGAAGGCATTTAAACTAAGAATTAATTATGACTAGCACACGAAATAATTTTTTGAAAATTTGTCATCTTAATGTGCAATCTCTTTTTTCTCATTTTGATGAATTTCAAGATCTGGTTATTTCTTGCGATTATGACATAGTTTGTGTTACAGAAACTTGGCTTAGTGAGGGTTCTCCCTTAGAAGCTGTACAAATACCAAATTATAAATTTTTGAAACAGGATAGAGTTGGCAGACCTGGTGGTGGAGTAGGTATTTATTGTAAGCAAAATCTTAAAGTCAAACGCATTTTATCTGATTATGAGAGTATTGCTCCGGTTGAGCACATGTGTATTATATACAGTTGAATAGGGAAACTATTGTGGTGGGAATCATGTATAGAACTCCATCTCAGTCTATGGGGGTACCTAACACGAAGGTTTTGTTCATGGAATTTTTTGAAGATCTTTTGTCCTATTTATCTCCTCAGTTCAATAAAATTTTTATTTTAGGCGATTTTAATATAAATCAGTTAGAAAGTAATGAACTGAGTGAATGTGCACTGTCGTATGAGTTCAAGCAGTTGGTTAATGAACCAACTCGACTGACCAGTACTAGCGAATCTTTAATTGATTTAATATTTACTAATATTCCTGAAATGGTTTCTCAGGTTGGTGTTTTAGATAATACAATATCGGACCACCAGTTGATCTATTGTTCTGTAAATTCAATGGTTCCTAAAATGAAACCTCGTATTATTACGTATCGGGATTTCAATAACTTAGACGCAGCTAAATTTTATTCTGATCTACAGAGTGTGCACTGGGATGATATTTTTTATGTTCAGGATATTGACTCTAAGGTATCCTTGTTCAGTGAACTTATTGTATCTTTATTTAATAAACATGCACCCTTCATAACATCAAGGATAAGCAAGCCGTATGCGCCTTGGTTAACAGATAATGTTCGGGCTGTGATGAAACTTAGGAATCGTGCATTGTCACGCTATAAGAGAACTAGGTCCGCTAATGATTTCTTGTATTATAAGGATTTAAGAAATTTTGTTACTTCTGCTGTCCGCTCTGAATAAGCTGCTTACCTCGATTATCAGTCCAGACTGCATGATGGGAAGCAGTTATGGAAAACTGTCAACAATCTCGGTCTGAGGAATAAGAAGCATCATGATATTCCCTCATCACTCAGAAATGTTCATAATATAAATGCTCATTTTGCGTTAGTGTATAGTCCTTACGATAACTGTGGAGCAGCATCTGAATATTATGGCTCGAAAAGATTTGATGAGAATTTGAGCTTTCATATTCGGCTCGTTGAACCGGAAGAAATATTTAAGCACGTGATGGAACTCCGGTCGAACGCTCTTGGTTCGGATGGAATTTCCGCCAAGATGTTGAAGCTTTGCTGTCCATTAATAGTTCCGCACATTACCCATATTGTGAATTCATGTTTCGAACATGGTTTTTTTCCTAGTAGTTGGAAGTACGCGATCATACATCCCTTGGCTAAATCTCCTAACACTCAGTCTCTCAATGACTTACGCCCTGTTAGCATTCTTCCTTCGTTATCGAAGATTCTAGAAAAAGTTTTAACAACTCAAGTTTACGACTACGTATGTACGAATAAAATTATTTCTCCTCTGCAATCAGGCTTCAGAAAGGGGTGTAGTACGACTACGGCTCTTTTGAAGATTATTGATGATATCATAGGGTTCCTTGATCAGGGCCTTTCTATTGCCATGATTTTACTAGATTTTTCAAAGGCGTTTGATACAATTGACCATCGGTTGTTGTGTACCAAGCTTTGTTATTTTGGCTTTGATGTTGTCTCTGTGAAATTTTTTGAATCCTATCTCAATGGGAGAAAGCAAATTGTTAAAATCGATGGTTCCTTCTCTGAGGCACTATCTGTTACGTCAGGTGTGCCCCAGGGGTCGATATTAGGTCCAATTCTCTACCTGGTGTACACAGCGGACCTGTTCATGGGGTTGAATCATTGTCAGTATCATGCATTTGCGGATGATTCCCAGTTGTACTTCCCTTTCGTTTCGGAGAGGGCTGCAGAGGCTTCTACATATATAAATCAGGATCTGGAAGTCATGGCTTGTATCTCGAAGGAACACAATCTTAGGCTGAATCCCTCTAAGTGCACTTTACTTCTATTCAGCTCGAGTGCTAGAAGGTCGATGGTACATGAGAATGTTTCTATTATGTTGGATGGCGTGGGTCTTTCTCAAAGTAATTCTGCTAAGAATTTGGGTATCATTATGGATGATCAATTACGTTTTCGTGATCATATTTTGATTTTGGTAAGAAAATGCTACATGGCTCTTAGGACTCTGTATATGAATGTTAGCATATTGAATTTTAAGATGCGTAAAAAACTTGTAGAAACGCTAATTTTGCCGATTCTGCACTATGGTCTGGTCCTTATCTATCCTTGTCTGGATCAATTTTCGAGGAATAGACTACAGCGCATTCAGAATTCATGTTGTCGGTTTGTATTCAGAGTACGCAAATATGAGAGGATTTCGGCTAAGATTGATCAACTACGGTGGCTGAGAATGAACCAGGTTTTCTTCTTTCATATGAGTTCTTTAGTCCACCGAATTCTATCATCTGGGATGCCTTCTTATCTTCATTGTAGATTGAGTTTCAGAGGTAATTCTCATGCTGTTAATATTAGACATGGGGATACTCTCCACCTCCCTAGGTTTCGCCTAACTATCTTTGAAAGATCTTTCTCATATAATTCTATAGCTGTATATAATAAGATTCCTAGGAATATTAAAAACCTCTCATTACATAGTTTCAAGAAGAAGATCAGATCGAGACTTCTATCTGCACAAATAGCTGTTTAATTTTTATTCAGGGCTACCTAATGAATGAACTTCAGTTTGTTATTGTCAATTTATATTCAGCGTTTACATTCTCATTTTCTCCTAATAATTTGCGATTTGTTTCAGTTTGTTTATTTCGTGTCTGGTTCATTATTTGTTTGTATTTCATTTCACATTGAGTTGTTTTATTCCATTAATTATTTATTTTCATTTCAATTTATATAGGTTCTTGAATTTTTTTTTTTTATATATATATATATATATATTGTTTTTTTTTTGTTTATTTGTTACTTTGTTTCATTGATTATATTTTATTTTTGTAGTTCGAGGTTGAGTTGAATAGCTTTGCTAGACTTCGCCTCTCATAGTCAATAAAGTCCTTATTATTTTTTTTTTTATTATTATTATTATATATATATATATATATATATATATATATATATATATATATATATATATATATATATATATATCTACATATTATGAATTTAATTTATTTTTAACTACTGTTATAGTATTGATTATAATGATTTTAAACTTTGAACTGCAAAAATTAAGTGATATAATAAATTTTTATAATTTTTGAATGACTCATCTCTGTTTGGGTTCTCTATTCTATTTTGAAAATTGACTCTTACTTTCATTTCTCTCAAATTCTATAATGTTATCTTCAATAAATTCAAAATTTACAAATTTTTTAACAATAACTTTCAACAACAATTAAAATTCAAATATGAACAATATTTCTATATATCTAGTGTAAGTAATTACAAAATTCATCAATTATTATTATGGTACCTTTTTTTTAATGAAATTTTATATTTACAAATATTTTTTTTTAATTCTCAACTTGGCCAATATTTCAAAGTCAAGTTCAAAGACTCACACTTAATGATGTTCTTGCATTTGATTTAACAATAAATGCTTTTTTTCGAGATTTTGAAATCCGTTCAGTCGTTCAGGAGATACAGCTATTTACTCAAAAAAACATTGTATCACCCCGTCTACTTCATTTCAATAGATATATATAAAAAATTTTCTGAAGTTACCTTATTGACTTTCACTTCAGCGACACTCTCTTTGTATAAAAAATTCATATATAGATACATCAGAAAGTGAACAAAAATTACACGAATAAAGCTAAGCTCAAGAAAGGAAATAATTTAGTGATACATTTACTATAGTAATAATATTTTTTTACCTCAAGTCTCTACTACAACCAATAGTTTAGGAGACAGCACTTTCAAAGAGCTGCATTCTTATCTGGCCACCCGGTATATATATATATATATATATATATATATATATATATATATATATATATATATATATATATATATAAACATGAAAACACATGCTTAATTGTAATGATTACTTTACTTGAATCTATGTCACGACGTTTCATCAGAATGGTATATATTTTTGAATTAGGGAAAAAACAAGCAAGGGCGAATACTTAGATCTTGGTGATCAGGGAACATCAATTTCGAAGGCCTCGGTAGACCAGCGGTAAGGTGAACCGCCTTATACCGTTTGTAAACCGAGGATTGTGGGTTCGAGTCCCACCTCGCTCTTGGGTGTTGTGTATGTCCGGAATTTAGTGGTTCTATTTATAAAAGATAAATTGTTGGGCAATGTACATCGTTTACTAGCCCATTGGCTGTTCGGAACCGGCGTTAAACTGTAGGTCCCTCGAGTTAAAAAAAAAAAACATCAATTTCAGTACCTAAAAGAAGCGATTGCAACAGATATTTAATAATCTCAGCAGTAAGGAATGTCTCAAGTCTATTTTTCAGGGCTTTCCAAAAGTTCTAATCCCCTCTATGTATGCTATGGAAATCTGCATTGTATGAATGATGCACATCTAATAGTTGATTGAAATGATTAGAGCCTGTGTCATTAATTTTAAAACAGCGCTTGCTTTCTTTAGATTCATCTTCGGAAGATTGCATGTATTTTGCCGATACATATTTCATTTCAATCATTTTTTTATATCGGGTTTAAGAGTTATTCTTACCGTATGCAATATAGATATCAAAATGAGATAAAATTCATGTCATTTTTTCATTAAGGTGACCGATATAATATGAAATATTGAATTTGAACTGCTAATTTCAAATTCTTTTTTCTAATGATATTCATTTATCCATTGAAGTTGGCCTAATATAACATAGGAATATCGAGAAGTCGATGGACCATGCTATTATATGCTGCACTTTCATGTTGAAAAGGATAAACTGATGTATCGTGTACTATAGTATCTGTATGTTACGCCTACCAATAATGCAAAACATTCGTTGGCACGTTCCACGGGTGATATATCCGTGTTGAACTTCGTTGGGTTTCTATATTTATTTATGATAAGAATAGATACCCAACGTGGTTTAACATAGCTTAATTGTCTACAGAATAACGAGTCATCGAAATCAGAGGCATAAAAAGTACCAGCAGTACAGCCACCTCTATTTATCTTGAGGTTAAAGATACTGGTATGCCGATAGTCTAATACAAGTCAAAATGCATAAACGATATAAAATGAGAATCTGATTTAAAGTAGGCTATTATTTTCACTCTATTTGAAACCAATAATATGCTGAGTTCAAATATGAAATAATATTTGAAACCATATAAATGAATCAAAAACTCTACAAAGAAAAAGATAGGATTTCTTATTTCAAAAATACATATTAACCCGTATCTGCTATCGACCGGGTAAATACCAACATCAACAGAAGAAAAAGGTGATGCGAGATGCGAGCGCTGTGGTCCCGTGTATTCTCTAACGAGTTAGTACTGCATTGATACGCATACGGTGTGGATGTGCCGCTTATTTAGATTTTGAGATATTTACGGTGGCGGGTCACTGTGACCCATCTAGAGCGTTTTCAACAGTGAAATGATTTTTTAAAAAAGTATTTATGATTTGTTTTCTATCTATTCACAAAATGTTTATCTCATAAGTATTTTTTCAATAAATAACTACATTAAGGTCATAAAATTAATAAAATTTTTTTTAGTAAATATGGTCTCCAGCAGCCGGTCTCTTACCGATACGGCACTGAAGGAAATGGTCAATTTTGAATAGCTTTGGAACGAAATAGAAGATGATGATGAGAAGGAAGAAACTACAGAAGCAGAAATTTTTTTTTGCTGTGCATTGTATGTCCCTCGCATGAAGTGAAGAGTTTCTAACACAAAGGGTCCTCGTAAACTTGGAAATTTTGCTGCAGAAATACTTGGCATATCAATGAAAGACAAGTCTATTTCCTCCAAACCTAAGAAATATCAAAATATGAAAGATGTACAATTTTTTCACCCAAAAAAGACCGTAAGACGAATACATGCTGTTCTCTCTGCCATTTGCGGATTTGTTTCCAGTGCGTAATTTAAGTCTGCCCAAAATGTCGATGCCGAATTTTTGTATTTTTATGATGTTTTCTTATGTTAATCAAACCAAAATAATAATTTTAATAAACAACTAGTTTGAATTTAAAATATCTTTCATTTAAATTTATATATTGGGTCGCAGTGGCCCGTCTATAGCAGTTGCAGAAAATATATTGGTCGATAACAGTTACGGGTTGAACACGAATTGCAAATTCCTTTTGCAAATTTTGATGATTAGTGTAAAGGCTGTTTTGTTGGTGCGTACCTAAGACATAATTATTGAATAGAAGTATGTTTTCTTCGAAACGCTCAAGGTATATATATTTTATATCAATGTTCCAAATTAAGATAAGGGAACATGAAATTACAAAGAAAGAATTGATTTTTATATCAATATAATCTCTATAAATATAGAGCTTGTACAGATTTCATTAAGTATTCGGAAAGATACTTGAAGCTACCCCTTTATCTGAAATTCGTTTTATACTTGAAAACTTTTAAGCAGCGAAAGCAGGAAATCAAGTATCGCAAAGGTGAAATGAAGGAAAAGGATAAAGTATGCCCAACTCTTTTGATTTGCTAAGAAGGTTGTAAGAAGACGTATGTCGCAACCACAGTTGTGCTTTTGGGCGACAAATCAGTGTCTAAAGTGCAACACGCCTATTGAAAATCTGGAAACCCTGCTAGTAGCCGCTCTTTTGTCGCTATTTTATTTTAGGATAAAAAGGTCAACGTGTTTTGCGGGTTAGAAGATGCCGCAAATGAATAATTTTGAGTTAGTTTTACAGTTAGGTAGATTTGTTTGTAACTAGGCTAGTTTTATGTTTCAACGCAGATATAAACATTTTTAGTTTGTAATAATTCTGGTATCTTTTTTAGAGAGAGCTTAAATAATTCCCAAGGGGGCTCAGTCCCATCTGGCGCCCCCTTTCCTACGGCCCTGATATATATATATATATATATATATATATATATATATATATATATATATATATATATATATATATATATATATATATATATATTCATATATTTATATATATATATATATATATATATATATATATATATATATATATATATATATATTTATATATATATTTATATATATATATATATATATATGTATATATATATATATATATATATATATATATATATATATATTTATTTATTTATTTAGCGTATGGCTACATCACAGGTAAGTATATATAACAGAAATAACAAAAACGAAAATTTCACAAACAAACACTAAGATTACAAATATATTCTATTGACTCTCTTGTCGCAATCAGGAAGTCGGATGGGTTGCCACAGTAGGAACTAATTGGACAGTCCTCTACCAGGTGTTTAATAGTTTGTCTTTCAGCGCCGCAGTCACAATTTGGGGAAGGTATTTTTCCCCACCTGAAAAGTGAGTCGGAGCACCTGCCGCAATTCGTCCTTATTCTATTAAGTGCTGTCTAGATTCGTCTTGGTTGATCAAAACCTTCTGGCTTGCTTGTAACGCATGGCATATTCCGGTTGGCAGGCGTGGCCTTCTTCTCCCAGTCTTCTTTCCACCGCTCAATTATGTTGAAGTTTTCTTCAATAAGAGTTTCTGCCGTTTTCAGAGGGGGTTTTCGTGAGCGTAGCCTATTTATGGTTCTGCCGGTTATTCCAACGTGGGAGCGGAGCATAGGATCGGCGTTAATTTTTTCATACTCCTTAACCAGAGCATGTTCTCGGCGAATTTGTGGAGGAGCTATGTGGCTCAGTGTGGGTAGCCAATGAGTGGGCGTGGCCTTGATTGTGCCTTATATGATACGCATAGCTTGATGATTGAGTTGGGCTTCAACACGTTTGGTGTGTGGGCTGTTGATCCACACCGGTGCACAGTATTCCGCGACGGGGTACACTAAGCCCAGCGCTGTCGATCTGAGTGTGGGCGCTGTAGAACCCCATGTGGTGCCGCATAGCTTTTGAAGGATATTATTTCGGGTTCTGAGTTTTACAGCTGTCTTCATAAGGTGTTCTTTGAAGCTTAACGTTCTGTCGAGCATGACACCCAAATATTTTGGGTGCATATTGTGACTAAGACGTCTGCCTTCAAAGTTGATTTTAAGTTGGTAGTTGACCATCCTGTTGTTTAGTTGGAAGCACGTCTTTGCGGCACTGGGCTGCAATCTCCAGTCGCGAAAATATCTCCCAAGGGTAGCCAAGTCATTTGTTAGAATTTGCTCAGTTATCTCTAACTCCTTATGGCTTGTAGCGAGCGCCCAGTTCGTAGCCGAACTTCTTTGATGTAGTTCCGGGCATGTCTGCTATGTAAAGACTAAAGAGCAGGGGGGCAAGCACCGATCCTTGTGGAAGGCCATTATTCAGTTTCATTTTGTCGCCCATAATGAATTGAAAAGATCTATTGGATAGCATGGCATTGATAACATCAGCCATCTTTCTGCATGGGATAGCTCGCATTAATTTATATATATAACTCCTTGTCGCCACACAGTGTCGTATGCCGCTGACAGGTCTATGAAAGCAGTAGATATGTTTAGTTGCTTTTGAAAGCCTGTTTCCACATAGTTAGTTAGTGCGAGTACTTGGTCTGTGCAGCTGCGGCCGGACGAAATCCTGCTTGTTCCTGCTATATATATATATATATATATATATATATATATATATATATATATATATATATATATATATATATATATATATATATATATATATATATATATATATATATATATATATATATATATATATATATATATATATATATATATATATATATATATATATATATATATATATATATATATATATATATATATATATATATATATATATATATATATATATATATACAGGGTGGGCCATCCAAAACTTTCCACCCCGAATTTTGAGCTTTGGGATGGAATAACGAAAAAACGCTCAGACGGGTCAAATTTTGTTGAAAGGGGGACAAATAAGGGTGTTCAAATGAGTTTGATATCACTACCCCTCTAGCCGCAACCCCTAACAACTCATTTTTGAATAGGGAAAAGGGGTCGAGCAGCATCTTGTTGGAAAGGCAATTCAATTTCCTGCATGAGCGTTTTTCTGTTTTCATCGCTTTATTATTATACAGAGTGACTCAGTATTGCATCAATAACTTTCATACGCCGAATTTGGATCTTTGAGATGGAAAAAACGCTCGGACGGGTCTAAAAATGAATTCGATATCACTGCCCCTCTAGCCGCTACCCTAACATCAATTATTTCAATTCAAACGAAAGCGCACGATTTACTTTGTAAATATTATTGTTTTCACGTTTTCAGTTATTGTCTCGGTTTCAGCATTTTAAACATGTGTATGGCATACGCGTAGTGATCGAGAAATTGAAAAAAAAGGCGGCGATCTCAGATTTCGTTGATATTGAGATGGAGAAACTGTTTAAAAATGAGAATTCATTTTGATATTTCAGACTTTAATTATATCAGCTTGTGACTTTCAAAATGGGTTATACCACTGCACAGCGAGTGGAAATAATTTCCATTTTTTTTGCGAGTAAGTAATGAATGTGCAAGAAGAACTGCTGCTTTGTTTAACGAGAGAAATGAGGACCATAATGTAAGTCACACATAATGTCACACTTACGTCCTGAAATTGGTCAGAAAGTTTAGAGAGACGGGCTCAGCTGTTAATTTGAAAAAAGAAAATTTGAATCGTGTCCGAAATGATGATGTGGACACAGGTGTTTTAGGATATTTCGTCACTGACCCTACTTCAAGTACAAGAAAAATGGAAGAAATATCTGGAATTTCTCGTACCACTTTTCGAAGGATACTTAAAAATTACAAGTGCCATCCATACAAGATGAGTTTGCTTCGCGAAATGAACGAAGATGACTTTGAACGCCGATTACACTTTTGCGAAACAATGGGTGATATGATAAGTAATAATCCGGACTTCCTTTTTAATGTCTGCTTCTCTGATGAATGCTCTTTTTATTTGAATGGATCTGCAAATAGTCACAATTGTCGATATTGGTCTGATACCAACCCAAGGCTATTTAGAGAGATTCACACTCAATATCCTGAAAAGCTGAATGTCTGGGTCGGTATTTATGGCGACAATATTGTATGCCCTTTATTCATAGACGGCAATCTCAATGGTGATAATTACTTAGATCTCTTAGAAAACAATGGCGATCCTATATTGACAGATATTTTGGAGAACGATCACCGTTATTTAGAAGCCGAACTGAGATTTCAGCAAGATGGAGCGCCTCCCCATTATGCGGGGCCCGTGAGGCACTATTTAGATGAACGATTTCCAGGGTTTTGGATTAGAAGGAGGGGTGCCATAGAATGGCCTGCTCGTTTCCCTGATCTGTCTTCCCTGGATTATTTTTTATGGGGACATTTGAAAAGTAAAATTTATGCGACGGAGCCTGCAGACTTGGATGAATTACGCCAGCGCATAGTAAACGAATGTCGTTTGATAACACCCGAAATGCTAAGGAATGTGAGGAATCGCTTCGAGGAACTGCTATATGTATGCATGGGGGAAGGTGGAGGCCAGTTTGAGCATTTACTAAATTGAAGTATTTATCATTATGTCAATTCATTTTTTTATTGTCCGTAATTCAATAAAGAGAACAATTTTTTCATTCAATTACGCGTTCATAGCCCTGCATCAAACTCGTCCAAGTGTTTTTTCGTTTTGTCAAACATTGGGGTAGAAGTTTATGGATTAAAATACTGTTTCAACCTGTTTAATAGTTGAGCGACCGAAGAAAAATAATAATACGCTCATGCAGGTAATTGCATTACCTTTTCAACAAAGCTACTCGACCTATTATCTCTATTCAAAAATAATTGCTCTAAGTGGTAGCGGCTAGAGGGGTAGTGATATCGAATTAATTTTTTGACCCGTCCGAGCGTCTTTTCCATCTCAAAGATCCAAATTCGGCGTGTGAAAGTTATTGATGCAATACTGAGTCACTCTGTATAATAATAAAGCGATAAAAAAAAACATACACTCATGCAGGAAATTGAATTGCCTTTCCAACAAGGTGCTGCTCGACACCTTTTCCCTATTCAAAAATGAGAGCTGTTAAGGGTTGCAGCTAGAGGGGTAGTGATATCAAACTCATTTGAACACCCTTATTTGTCCCCCTTTCAACAAAATTTGACCTGTCCGAGCGTTTTTTCGTTATTCCATCCCAAAGCTCAAAATTCGGGGTGGAAAGTTATGGATGGCCCACCACCCTGTACATATAAATATATATATATATATATATATATATATATATATATATATATATATATATATATATATATATATATATATATATATATATATATATATATATATATATATATATATATATATATATATATATATATATATATATATATATATATATATATATATATATATATATATACGATTCTTGATGATTGAAGATTTCCTGCGTCTTTGACAATTTAACACTGCTTTGGTGGAGTGAGGAAAACCGTTTTTTGCGGTCATATCGGATGTTCCGGAGGAAATTCTAAACGAAATATAAAGAGCTCAACACGTTTAGCGCCACGTGCCCATTGCTTAAATTTGTGTGCATAATCTGACATTCGGAAATCTAACAAGATTCAATTTGTTTTTCATTTTGGAAATATTTTAAACTCATTTTCATTTCAATTAGACAACAAGTGGTATGTAAATCAACATAGTGGTATTTCTCCTCAAATTATTCGTCACTTATTCGTTTTAAGTGAAAAAACTGTTACACAAATATATAAAATGATAAATTGATCACGTGAGTGAATAATGAGCACATATAAAAAACGATAAAGATAAAACGTCATATCCAAGTAATTTAATTCTACGCAAATACAGGTTAAATAATAGTAGACAAAACACATTCATAAAATTTTATAGATTTAATCTTTCAAAACGTGAAAATTATTGCTCAAAAGCAGTGATGTTCAGCAACATTAATAACTATGTCAAATCGAAAGATAAATCAAATGAGATATTTTGGAGGTCAGTCCCCAATAAAATCAGGTATGAAATAAGTTCGTTGTCGTCTGGATAAATGAACGGTTGAGATTATAAATATATTTGCGATAGTGAAAAGTATTTGGATTATTAAACATTGCATCATTTAGCTACATGCGGCTTTGCTTACATTATTCTGTTGTTTTCGGAATCTGATGAACCGCTATGGTGAATGCTTTGCATTTGTATAACAACATGAATAACAAAAAATGAGCATTACATAATTCAAACAAGCTATCATCGACGCTCTAGTTAGTTTAACAAGATTTTAATCCTAGACTATCAAGACCTTCCAGTTCCAAGCCAAAACACTTCCTAAAAGAATATGAGGATCAGAAAAAGTTGCAATTAGTGTCATAAAACCATGCCCCAACGGCAAGATCCAGTTTATGCCCGCAAAAATGCAAACAAAATTAATACATACTGTGCAACCTACCAATGTGCCTCCAATGCTTTCAGAAGCATCAATCAACTTTTTCTTTCGAATAAGCAAAATTTTCAAAAATTTTTCAGTGCAATTTGGTTGGAATTACTTGTTCAGCTTTTTTTGTTGTTGCTTCTATAGAAGAAAATATTTCCATTCATTTTGCCTTTCAATAAGTTTAATTTGTATTATTTCTTCGTTGATTTCGATTGATATTAATTGCTCAGTTTACTTGTTGTCGTTTTCAATATGAAAAATGTGAATAATCCACAGGGCGTTAATTTAGTGGTTTGTCTAGAAATCCTTGTTATCCTAGTTCATGATAAGAGAACAGTCGAAATAAGCAGAATTTCCGGAGCCAGTGATTTGCGAATATAGATAAGGTGGTAAATTCTACACATAGGGCGCTCATACTTTGGTATATGTTGGACGAGGTGAAGAATCAATATGGTTTCGTTTCGAGGCTACAGAATGTTACAGCAATAGGGTTGAGTAAGTTGAGTCAACTTTTCGTTCGAAACATTTCTCGTACGATGCTTCTGTTTCAAGATTTCAAAAGATTTCAAAACTTTTTTTAAAAAGTTGAAACACTGAACAGTTCAGTGTATTCACTCCGACCAAAAAGAGCTACTAACCTGGAGATGGCAAATGTGATTTTGCCGAAACGTCGAGCAGACTTCAACGAAGACGAAGCCCATACGCGGATACAAACCCCGAAAACACAACCATATATATATATATATATATATATATATATATATATATATATATATATATATATATATATATATATATATATATATATATATATATATATATATATATATATATATATATATATATATATATTTTATATATATATATATATATATATATATATATATATATATATATATATATATATATATACCTATATACAATGCGTATAGGAGTTAACTCAGAATGTCAATATTCATTTGTAGCTTCAAACGATATAAATCTTCTTTATTTCGCTAAAATAGAACAGGATTTTCCACAAAATTGAATTTGGTATCTGAATAAACTGCAGCCGAAGAAAATGAACAACATCGAAAATGTTACAAATTCGATTCTGATCGGGAAAAAGGGGCACATATTGAATTTTCCGTGTACCATCAATTCAATCAGAAACCTTCTTCAAGTCCCACCCTTCACAGACATAAAAACAAGAATCACCTATGCTCACATCATGACTGGTTTACAATTAATTGATTTAAATACGGCGCATATTGCATTCATCGTTTTCTGTGGAGAAAATTGAATTTCACCAGTATAAATAACCTATTTCACTGAATACGAGTGAAGCGACAATGACGTTGACATTCATTTCGCCGTATGCTGAAACTACAATCTATGAGATTACTAAGGAAATTGGAAACTCTATGATAATTTGATGTTTACCGCACAGAATAATTTTTAACTATTTGAATTTATCAAGTCTCAAATTGATACCAAGTATCTTTTATTGTACTGCATAAAGTGAACAAGAAAAATTCTTCAACAATTTGAAATATTATCAAACAACTTTCCATGTGAGCTGTTTATTTGTATTCCCCGACGACAATTCTACATTCACAATCCAACAGTGAACTATAGAAATCGTGAAGCCATTCTGACTCAAAATATGCATATAGCTGTTTTCATCTTATTAGATCTCATCATTGCAGCTTATTTGACTTGGAGTGAATTAACAAGTTTCTAATTGCTTCCCACTCGAAATCGCAGTCTGGACTACTATCTGGATAACAACAAAGAGCTTCTTCCACCAAGGATATATATATATATATATATATATATATATATATATATATAGATATATATATATATATATATATATTATATATATATATAAATTCCATGGACGATGAATCAACTCTGTGGTAGTTCATATTTATATTAAAAAATTAAATAATAAGAAAACAACTTGTCTAAAACCACAAAATGAAAAATAATTTTTATTCGACTAGTTTCGTCTGTTACAGCATTATCAAGACTGAATACATGTATTCAGTCTTGATAATGCTGTAACAGGCGAAACTAGTCGAATAAAAAAGTTATTTTCATTTTGTGGTTTTTAGACAAGTTGTTTTCTTAATCTATATATATATAATTTTTATATATATAGATATATATATATATATATATATATTTCCTGACATGAGATGTGTACTCTGCAACTGTGGCGTATGTGCTCCCTTAGAAAGTTGTTTGATAATTTTTTAAATTATTGAAGAATTTTCCTTTTTCATTTTGCATGATTTTGATATTTCATATTTTATTGCGCTGATAGAATAGAATGCTATACGCTCTCTTATAATGTTAAATATAGACTTCTACAGGATATAACATTTTTAGAAATTTTGCGTGTGTTGATTCAGGTATTAATCAGGAAGAAATAACACATAAGTCAGTTGAACCTTGCACGCATATAATTTCGGCAAAATTATCAAGAAACTGCTCGAATAAACCTACTTTAAAAAATTCATGAACATGAAAAAAATTCAGACCTATTGAAAAATATTGAGTGAAAATTTAATAAAAATGATAATATTCAAGATGAAGTTCTTATCAGAACATCATTATTTAATTGATGAAATGGCTAAATAATATATTTTAGTCGTGAAGGAATGATAAAATGTTTTCAAGAAATAAACTGTTAGAGAACTTTTTGCAGTACTCAAACTTCACACGGATTCATTTTATATTGAAAATAATGTGCAGTTTTGTATAGAATTATTGAACCATAACTGGAAACGGCTTATAATGAATCAATGAAATATTGTTCTTTTTCGTTCGAAATAATGGATATATGTATAATTATCTAAACTGGTTTATTGAAGCCTCAATTTATGAGATGTGTTATTCTGCATGTTGGAAAATGTTCTAAAACAAATCAGAGTCCATTATGACCTTTCTGAATATCAATCTATAGCAAAAAACATACACACACTTATAAATGTATGGTATATATATATATATATATATATATATATATATATATAAATATATATATATATATATATATATATATTATATATATATATATATATATATATATATATATATATATATATATACATATATATACACTCACCGACTTTAAATTCGATCCATTCAAAATATAGATCAAATTTAAAGTATGATAACTTTTTTTTATTCCGATTTGAATGATTAATTTTTTAAATTGTAGATAGATGTATATGTTAATTTACGTGTTAACCAGGTAGGTTAAGAGTTGAAGAGTAGCTTTAAGCTAATCTTCGCCTGCCTGGGCAAATGCTGTGTATACACATTTGTGGAAATAAAGTCATTTTATTATTATTATTATAATGTATCAGTTTTCATCGACATTTTTTAATTTTCCGAAAAAGTGTATACGTATTGATATATACAGGAAAATAAAGATGTATATTTTTTTTACTTAAGTTTGTAACACCCTGTAGAGGAATTTTGCAATTTTATCTCTACTGAAGAAGCTTTTTTGTGGAATCTGATTTCTTCTTAACATTTTTCTTTTCTATTCGTCCCGATATCTCTCACGGTTCAAGAGATATGAATTTTTATAAAAAACAATACACATTTTGTTAACATTTTATTAATTTTTAGAAAAATACAGCATAGGTAAAGAACAAAACAATATTAAGGAATAAAAACATCAATAGCTGGTATTACCTCCACGAGCTCGAATAACTGCCTCCATACGCCTTGACATTCCTTGAATGAGGTGTCGTATCTGATTTTGATCGATTCGATCCCATTCTTCAATTAGTGCTTCTTTTAATTGTTCTAGGTTACTCGGAGCCGGAACTCTACTTCGAATCTATCTACTAATCATGTCCCAGACATGCTCTATGGGATTAAGGTCTGGGCTACATGGTGGCCAGTCCATTTTGAGTACTTCTACGTCGTTTTGAGTAAAAACTCTTGCAGTGTGAGGACGAGCATTATCTTGCATCAGCATGAAGTTGTTTCCAATAAAAGGTGCAAAAGGAATGACGTGTGGTGCTAAAATATCCCGAATATATCGATCAGCCATTATGGTTCCTCCATCAATCATTACTAACTCAGTTCGAGCTTCCATATTTATGCCACCCCATACCATTACAGAACCGCCTCCAAAATTGATCCTTGTAGAGAAATGGTTTTGTTCGAAGCGCTCACCTGATCTACGACCATCTGGAGGTCTTAGGCAAAACCTTGACTCTTCGGAAAATAAAATGTTACTCCATTCCTCGAAGCCCCAATCCCGATGTTCCCGAGCAAATCGAAGACGTCCCGTCCTATGATTTCTAGTCAATTCTGGGCCAGTTGCGGCCACCCTTAGTTTTAAATTGAAACTAAAGGCTTTGGAAAATGTGTACTGTTTTTTACAAATATTTATATCTCTTGAACCGTGGAAGATATCGGGACGAATAAAAAAGGAAAATATTGAAACAATGGTTGAAAATAACAATTCACACATTTATTATAAGAAATAACGCATGACGCACGTTTCAGTGGAACTTCACCTTCTTCAGATGCTTATCATTAGCATCTGAAGAAGGTGAAATTCCACCGAAACGTGCGTCATGCGTTATTTCTTATAATAAATGTGTGAATTGTTATTTTTAACCATTGTTTCAATATGTTTATTAATTTACACCAAGTATCGGCCCAATCAATCCAAAAAAGGAAAATGTTAAAAATAAATCAGACTCCACAAAAAAGCTTTTCCAGTAGAGATAAAATTGCAAAATTCGTCTACAGGGTGTTACAAACCTAAGTAAAAAAACATACATCTTTATTTTCCTGTATATATCAATACGTATAATTGTTTTCGGAAAATTGAAAGGGGACAATTAAAGCTGATGCATTTATCTACAATCTGAAAAATAAATCATTCAAATCGGAATACCAGAAAAAAAGTTATCATACTTTGAATTTGATCTATATTTTGGATGGATCGAATTTAAAGTCGGTGAGTGTATATATATATATATATATATATATATATATATATATATATATATATATATATATATATATTATTATATAGATATACATATATATATATATATATATATATGTTAAATACAGGGGTTGATTTACACAAATAAGAATAACTATTTAGACCAATTCCGTTTATTGCTCTATACGTTGACAACTTGTTCATACGATCAAGCATACTCGACGACTCCCTCTTCTTGACTTCACACTCGTGCGCAGTAATTCTCTACTGCTTCATTGGTAAGGCGCATGTCCGCTTTCTACCACTCGTCCGTCCTGACGTGACAGATGATGGGGTGCATAAAGGGGATGTATAGGTATACCGTTAACACGGGCATCCTGTGATTAGTGCGTCCTCGCACTTTGTCTATCTGTAAGCATCAAGTACGAAACAAAATTTTCGTTATGTCTAAATCAACTACATATAATTTTTTTTTATATCAAGTGGTATTGCCATTTCTACAACTTCATATTATGTCAGTCAAAGTTTTCATAGAGTTTCACTATATAATATAACATTTTCAATTCATAGCCACAAATTATGTAATATAATGGTACCTACTACCTTTAAAACATACTGATATCTTCTGCTTACTTCAACTTATATCAGAGTTTCACTATATAATATAACATTTTTTATTCATTGCTGTAATGTAATGGTACCTACTACCTTTGAAACATACTGTTAGAGTTTTACTATATAATATAACATTTTCTATTCATGGCTGTAATGTAATGGTACCTATTACCTTTAAAACATACTTTTACTACCTTTTTTAAACCTAGTGGTACTGACACTATTTCATGTCTTGTGTGATCGCCACAAACATATAAGGCAACGTGAGATCGTCAAGTTCCTCTTTTTATTCAAGCGGAGTGGGATCGCCACCTCCTACTTTTTTATAAATTATTCAATGGTTATTTGTAAATTATTTAATGTTTCATTTCATGTCTTGTGTGATCGCCACAAACATATAAGGCAACGTGAGATCGTCAAGTTCCTCTTTTTATTCAAGCGGAGTGGGATCGCCACCTCCTACTTTTTTATAAAGTTAATGATACTTCATTTTGTTTTTAACCTAGTGGATTCACCACTAATTCATTTTTTTTCATTATCGTTCACCATGCATGATATTCAAAAGGCAACAATAATAAATTTAATACATCTGTATTACATTGCATTTTATAAACTTCGGACCGCATTGCAATTATTCACCTAACTGACAAATTATTCAAAACGAATCAATAATAAATGTAATTCATCTGTATTACAATGCATTTAGCAAACTCTATTCTGCATTGAAATCATCCACATAACTAATAAATTATTCAAAACGAATCAGACAGCAGATCAATTCAACTCAACAAAAATCATAAAAGTGTTAACATACAAAAATTACTGATCTTACTCTTTGTTTATGTTGTGGCATGCCACGATGGTAATTACTCATGAGCTGCTATCCACTGTTTCTCATTTTATTTCGGGCATCTGCAACATCTTTATTTGGGTCAATGAAGTTATCAGTTGGCTGTGTGTCACCAAAAAACAGCAGTGTAGTCGCTAGTCTAGGTATCCTGTCATCGAAGTTGAAAATTATAAGCATAACACTCTCAAGTTGATTTATCTTAACAGGAACACTATTCAAGTTCTTTATAGTAAACACTTTTTTCGATGGCAAGCTCGTTATTATGTAGTTCAAGCCCATCGCATTTTTCTCGATTCAAAGGCAAAGTCGTCTAATCACATCCCATCCCATAATAAGATCGATATCGATTGTCATAACAATATGGGAATAACCATAAAGTATATTTCTAGGGCCAGGGTCGGCAGTACAGCTATTAAATCACAACTCCCAATAGTGTAAACAACTTGTGTTCCGAGACACGAAAATGCATGTAGTTTTTTTAATGGGTTTAATCTCACTCTTTAGTTTATGTCAAACATGCTTAGAATTTCACTCCATCTGGTTACCGAACTCGGTTAGTGACTCACAATATCGGCTTTTTAGCGTTTCTTTCTCGGGAAAGGCAACAATTAAGTCATCACAGAAATTTTGTCAACTTCGACAAAATATACGCTTTTGTCAGGATCAATGCTGGTTTACTTAAATGATGTGAGCGCTAGTGTCGATATCAACGGCTGCACAGTAATTCCATCTTTTCCAGATGCTAGGCGTGGGCGTATAACACGTCGACGTCGCCATCTTGGACTGACGACTCAATTCTAATAATTATTGTTGTTGTTGGCTAGCTACCAAGTTAACTAAGGTTTCTTGACATTGTAATTTAGTTCGTTTTGCACTTAATGAACCGACAATCTTCCTCATCAGCCACAACACTTTTCTCAGACACTTCACTGTCATGACGAATATGAATTTCATCTTTCATTCAAACTATATAATATTAATGTTTATTCAAGATCATTTATGGCCACAGGGTAGAACACGGGATACATCCCACTTCTGATGTTAAATACTGGGGTAAATGTTAAATACAGGGGTTGATTTACACAAATAAGAATAACTATTTAGACCAATTCCGTTTATTGCTCCATACGTTGACAACTTGTTCATACGATCAAGCATACTCGACGACTCCCTCTTCTTGACTTCACACTCGTGCGCAGTAATTCTCTACTGCTTCATTGGTAAGGCGCATGTCCGCTTTCTACCACTCGTCCGTCCTGACGTGACAAATGATGGGGTGCATAAAGGGGATGTATAGGTATACCGTTAACATATATATATATATATATATATATATATATATATATATATATATATATATATATATATATATATATATATATATATATATGTGAGTGTGTGTGTGTCTGTGTGTGTGTATGTTTTTCGGTACAGATTTATAGAACCGACTTCATTAAATAGTTAAAGTTTCGACACGAAATTCGTGACTTTCTCTAAAAGTTTGAAGGATTGAAGTTATAGTTTCAATTCCCATTCGCTGGGAGATTAAACAGATCTTATTAAAATTTGAGTTTATTGATGATGTTGCAGTAGATATTATTAAGATTTTCTATATCAGATTTATAACTAATAGTATCCTTATTCTTCTTGATGAGGCCCCTTCTCTAATAAAAGGCTATTCTTTGAGTGATTTCACATTCCAAAATTCTTACTCCTCCAAAATCAAAATTGTGACCTGTGTTTTTATTATGTTTAATGAACGCACAGTAATTTTTTCTTATCATTTTTTTGCTGTTCAGTTTTCATTTTCAACCATTGGCTGTGTCTGTGAAATATCGCAAATCTACTAATACAAGCAGGGTATTTATTAACTGTGTGAATATTATAATCAGTCGATATTCTGTTCTTCATTCTTGTTAGCAGTTGAAATATCTATTTAATATTGTACTTCGCAATTTTTAGCGCAGAAACCTTAAAAGTAGGTATTGATGATTCAGTGTGTCAACTCATTTACATGTTGGATCCTTTCATATTCTAACACACTGACTGGATCATCCACCGGTCCATCAAAATGAGCAGCACCGAAAATCAATTTTCCCAATACATGATTGGGATAAACATGGTGAAGAGATTCTGTGAATTTGATCTCTAAAACTTCTCATTACAAATAAGTGTTACTTAGTTCTTCATGACTCATATTTTTAATGAGAAGTTTTTGTGAACAAATTTACAGAAGCTCTTCACAATTTTTGAAAATATTGCCTATTAATGTACTGAAAAAATCAATTTTCAGTGCTGGTTATTATGATGGGCCATCCATTGAAATAGTGGAATATTTAAAAGAATATATCGCCCCCTTAGTGCAACAACTAGATAACTTGAATTTTATGCATTTTGAGTTATCCAGTTAAAGCTGACCTATTTTTCATGCTCTTTACAATGCAACATGTAGATATCTAGTACGAGCAACCAAACTCGTTTAAATAGTGACCAGAAATAGATAACTTCGAAAACGCTCATTCTATAACAAGACATGTTGAGCTATCTAGTTGTAGCACTGGCATTATTGAGTTACTCGTCGGCAACTTCTTGATCTCTATGAGATATCTAGTTGTGTGCTTGAAACAACAGGTGGATTTCTGTGCTACTGAATTGGTTTTACAGTGTTTTTCAAACGGTGTTAATGCAAAAATGATGTCAAGAGGTAAGAAGATTTTGGAAATTCTGCGTAGTCAATCACCAATTTTCGTATCTTTGTATCAAAGTCAATTAGGTACCTCTTAAAAAAGAAAAATACGACGACCTAATGTCTCTTTTCAAAATGAAACCTCCGGCACTCCCTAGCTTTTATGAAGCATTTTATCAGAGTCTCCCATTCCAAGGAGACCAAAGTAAAAGGCTTCATAACACAGAATCTTCCGAAAGTGATGTCACTGATATTGATATTTAAGTCGTGTTAAGTGTTGAAATATTTTGTGTTTTAGTTTTTTTTAGAACCATTCTTGTTCATTTTTCATTTTAAATAGAGTTGTATTTAATAAGTGATTTGCTTTTAATTGCTAGTGGTTATAAATAGATAACTACTTTTTTTTGACTAAATTTTCAGCAACAACTAGATATCTCAAGTTTTTGATCAAATTCTGCAAATATATTAAACCTGATTGTCTATAAAATTGACTATACATAATTTGACATGCAACATATTTCTATACACATCAAATATTTTCGACTGCTTAACGGTTGTATTTTTTCAAAGTTTTGAAACTTCAAAATCGATTTTCTCGAAACTATAAATTCCAAGTTATCTAGTTGTTGCACTAAGAAGGCGATATTCTTATAAATCGGACAGAGTGGAGTGCATAATAGTATATTACATACCGAGCGGTGAAGTAATCTATTACAGCCGAACGGCAAGGTAGCATACCGAGGTGCGCAGCACCAAGGTGTGCTGCAGACGTGAGGATGGAATGTTTTTGCCTGAGGATTGTATACTATTTTACTCACAATCTATCACATTAATAATCTATTTCTGATAATAATTATTACTTGTATTAATTAGGCAACATAAAAAGTTAGTTGATTCAACCAGAGATTCGATCTGACAGTTGGGTCATAATTCACAATTTAATATTTGACAATATTAACGAAAAATGTCCGACTGCGAATTTGAATCCACACCACTAGAACTTACGGTAGCTGCAGAACTAGCATTCGAAGGTCTTATTCCTGTGAAAAGCAGAGGAAGGTATGTGAATACGTACGAAACGTATATTAACTGGTGCGTGGCTATAGGTGAGCTGCACACCTCTGAGACTGTGCTCCTTGCCTATTTCGGTGAATTGAGTAATCAGAATGAAGCCAGTACAATGTGGTCAAGGTACTCGATGCTACGAACACTATTGAATATTAGGCATAATGCAAAATTGTGAGCATATTTGAAATGGCCGAATGTGGGATACAAAGCTTAAAAGTCAAGTGTTCTTTCCAAAGCAAACATCGATAAAGTTTTGAACGATGCTCCGATAGAATATCTACCTCAAAAGGTAACATTTCAATTTCTTTAGTGCATATTAAAAATTTTAAAGTACAAATTTCCTTCAGATTGCTCTGATTATTGGCATTTCCGGAGCTTGCAGGTGTGATGAACTTCTAAAAATGAAAATAAATGATTCGGAAATTTTATAAAATCGGATGATAATAACGATTCCTATAACCAAAACCTATTCCTCGCGTACATTTGTGATTACAAAACCGGAATGGATGAAAGTAGTGAAACAATACTGTGACATGCACAACAACATCGACTGTGAAAGGTTGTTCTTACAAATGAGGTTTGGCAAAGTTACACGACACTCACGACAGCCTTTTGGGCATAATTCTATCGGAAGTTTTCCCAAAAAAATTGCAACCTTTTTAAAACTAGAAAATGTTAATGGGTTCACAGGACATTGTTTCATACGTACTTGTACTTCAGCGACATTATTAGCAAATACAGGTGGAGACATTCTACAGTTGAAGATATTAGGGGGGTGGAAATCTAGTACCGCGGCTGAAGGTTATGTGGAGAATTATTTGCATGGAATAGTAAAAATAGCTGATATGTTGTCTCATGCTGAAAATCCTAGAACGTCGGCATAATCATCGAATTATGAAACTCATAATTTTAAGCAACAAGGTCTTGCTTTAACTGTCAATAGTAATCATAATTCGAATGTAACTATTATTATTTAATGTAATGGAATGTAACTATTTTAGTAGGTAAAGTGACACAAGTTAGCCGGTACAGTGATATTTTCTAGCCGGGAAAGTGAGATTTGCTAGCCGGGAAAGTATGAAGTATGTAATGGAGCGCTTCCCGACTGTTCTAAAGGTTAGAAAACCATCGATTACCGATCGATTGTGAGTAAAATTAATATAATTGTTTCCATACAGTCGATCTGGTGTTGTTGCCTAGGTTCCATTGAAGAATTTCCAATAAATCTTAAGCAAACAGATGTACTAGACTTATATTGATGCCTCATTTATTTAAAGCGTGTCTGTTGTCACAATTGTATGAATACTGAAGTGCATAACATAGATATACAGGGTGTCGCACCGGGAACTGAATCGATCGATATAGAACAAAGTACGGATAAAAAAATTTTGAGAATTTAGATGATTACTAATGTCTGTGTGGCCAATCCAACCAAAATAGTTACAAGCACCTGGCACTTCCGCTTATACCGGAAGACGATACCAACTTGCTTATTTCAAATGGAACACCGTATATATTTTAGGGTTTTCGAAAAGAGCATAAAATTCTGAGTCGAAAATGTGAAACATACCTTATGCCTAAACCTAACCGTTTCAGAGATATTTGACATTTTATAGAAAATTTGACAGGTGCAACGGTTTACAAGAAACGGTATAACTTTCTTCCTGTAAAAGATACTAATTTGCTTCTTGTCACATGAAAAGAACACAAGAAGAACTACGTTCTACAACTGAAATTAATTCAATAATATCATACCAAGTGTTCCGTTTTTTGCGTTACATTTCGTCAACTTCGAACCGCGAAAACTTGTTTAAGTCAAATGGAACACCCTGTATTTTGTCAAGTTGTGTAAAATTGAATTCCCTTTGTTCTGATATTAGCATTGTGGGGGTTGAGGTTACAACTTTTTGAATTATTTCTGATTTTATTAGAAATTCATGAATAGTTGTAATCATTTCATCAAAATAGCCATGATTAGAAACAATCAGTCATTATCTTATGTCAAAAAATGCCAGCACGTTTAAATTACACCCACGAAGGCTTTTTAAATTTGTTTATTATTTATGGAAAATGTAATAAA
>JARQZK010000005.1:385000-420000 GCA_030704885.1 Cynegetis impunctata
AGAGATCCTTTTCTCACTTCAGCGTTCTACTTTTTCACCAATTCACTGTGATATTCCTGCTTCCACACGAAAGCTAACGTTGGCTAGGAATCCTCAAACAATCTGTTTAGACATTAACCAAAATCATATAATTTAGGCCTTAACCCAAAAAAACTTCAACTCCAATAAGCAAAGTTGTTCTACAATAGTATTAGCCATGTGTTTTCCGATTGTAATCTCATTTCAATATTACGATAATCCAATTATAAGTTATCTTGAAAATTGATATACAATCTTTCTGCAAACGGATTTCTAATATGAAATGAAAATTATTCAGATGATAGATATTTTAACAAAATGGGTATTTAAACACAAAATCAATATCGGTAAACACATGAAATCTAGACGGCGATTCACGAAAAAAAATGAATTCTATGAAATTACAAAATACTGAAAGGGAAATAGTCAAATTTGCTATAATTATCTATCAAAGACAAGTTACCACTGAACTGAGTTTAATAATCTCTAATCAAACTTGCTATCCCAAGATGTACTATAAAGTGAACCGTAATTCTCAAAAAAAAAATACATTGCACCATTCTAAAACTCGAATACTCTGCGCCACAGAAGGTGGACAAAATTCCCGCGATATTTACAAAATACGATCAATACAATGCAAGAACTACCATGCTATAGTGAATACATATATATATATATATATATATATATATATATATATATATATATATATATATATATATATATATATATATATACTATATATATATATATATATATATATATATATATATATTATATATATATATATATATATATATATATAGTATATATATATATATATATATATATATAGTATATATATATATATATATATATATATATACGGATGGACAAATTTGAACTGTTGGTCAGGGGATACATCCGTTGATTTATTAAACTGGTGTTAGGAACTGGCAGACGTTTCGCCAAGGTCTCACTTGTCATTTTCGATGCTTGTTTACTAGTCGGAGTTTGATGTTGAGTGTAACATGAATTATCATAATAATTGTTCCTTAATTAGTTGAGTGGTTCCCAAACTGGGGTTGGAGGGGGTTCCTTGGGAGGCGCAAAGGGGTGCAAGAACTTACAAATTTTTGGCATCAAAATAACAAAAGATCATGTTTGACCTTCATCTTAAATCGAAGAAGTTGGGGACCCTAGTTTATATGATCTTTTATCTCTATTTTTGGAAGTAGAATACGTGGTTGAAATATTGACGTCCAATTTCGGGACAACAATCATTTCGTGAATAAATATTGAAATGCATTTTTCTCAAAAATGCTTCTTCCTAGCGAAGTATGGAAAGAGTACCTTGCTTGTATAAAAAGCTCCATATTTTCAAATTTTGAAGTCAAAATAAAGCGTAAAACTTTTCGTATCTGTACCAAATTTTATTCAATTACCTCTACAGGTTTAGAAAATATTCACAAAAAAACACCATCAGGTCTTCACCTATAACAATCTGTGTCTCAAAAACGAATGAGTTGTGGACCCTAGTTTAAATGAACGTTTATCTTTATTCTTGGAAGTAGAATACGTGGTTGAAATATTGACGTCTTATTTATCCCTTAAATTTCAGGGAAATCTTAGTTTGAAGTTTGTGCTGCAAATATATAAATTACGCCACGATTTTATATTGTTCAATCTAGAAGGTGGGGGTCAAATATAGTCGCATTATAATATTTTAATTCATTGTTGAAAGATTTTCAAGCTATATAACTTATTCTCAGACAGTGAAATGGCCGATATTATATCATTTTACGTAACAAGATATTGATTCATTACGGCAAGAATCGTAGACAGACAAGCTGAAAATTGTTTTTATATAGTCTCATAATATATTGTCATTTTACATTGTTAAATTTCATAACATTTGTGTTTTATGTATTGTTTGTTTATTTTCACCTTTATATTGATTTGTCATAAACATACCCTGGCACGAAAGGGTGCGTCAACGCCACTAATCGGGCCAGAGCCTTTCTGCGGACTTGGAAAATCTTACTTCCAAGAAGAACTCGATAAAGCTGAAGAAGCAATGAGAGCAACATACTGGCAAAGACTTCCAGGACTGAGGCAGGTTCCTCGGAAAGTTCAACCGAGCAAGATCGAAGACACTGATTAACCTCAGCAAAACTAGTCTAAAGACAATCACAGGATTTCTTACGGGGCATTGCGGACAAAAGAACACCTAAGGAAGCTAGGTTTAGAGGGGGACTGCACCTGCAGATTCTGCAAAGAACGTCCAGAAACACCCCACCATATACTGATGGAGTGCTATGCTGTGCAGCATGAAAGACTGAACACACTGGGATCATACCAGCTGACTGTAGAATAAATACCACGAATCATCATCATCATCATAAGCAGCCTAGTCGTGTCCACTCCTGAACATAGGCCTTCCCTTCCAATTTCCATCTTTGACGGTCTTGTGCAACGTGTTGCCATCCTCTCCCTGCTCTCCGGTAAATGTCGTCCATCCACCTTTTCTGGGGTCTTCCTTTGCAACGTTTGTGTGTTCTTGGTCTCCACTGCATGACTATTTTTGTCCATCTGTTGTTCGGTTGCTTCGCAACGTGGCCTGCCCATCTCCACTTTGCTTCCGCTATGCACTGAATCACGTCTTTCACATCCGTACGTCGACGTATGTCGTAGTTATTTATCTTGTATCTCAGACTAATGCCTAGCATTGCGCGTTCTATGGCCCTCTGAGTGACTCTCAGTGTGTTTGCACTTTTTATGGTTAGCGTCATGGCTTCCAGACCGTACGTCAGTACAGGGAGTATGCACATGTCATGCACTTTTCTTTTCAAGTTTATAGGAATATCTGGATCTCTCAGGATAAAGCGTAGCTTTCCAAATGCTGCCCAGGTCATGCTCACTCTTCTGATAATTTCAGCCCTTTGGTTCTCTTTTCCAAGTTTGATCTGGTGCCCCAGATAGACGTACTCTTCTACCTTTTCTATTTCTTGGCCTTCGATGGTAAGTGTGTTTGCCCCACTTAGACTCATATACTTAGTTTTTGCGGTGTTCATCTCTAGTCCTACCTCCTGCGACGCTTGCTTCAGTTGCTGTATCATTACTTTCAGTTAATCGAGTGTTTTGCCGATTAGGACGATGTCGTCGGCGAACCTTAAGTGGTTTAGATATTTGCCACCCACATTCACACCTTTGTTCTCCCATGATAAAGTTTCAAATATGTCTTCCATGGCTAGGGTGAAAAGCTTGGGAGAAATGGTGTCGCCCTGTCTTACGCCTCTTCTTATGCGTATTTTGTCTGTGATCATGTCGTTTTCGATCTTTACTTGAAATGTGGCGTTCTCGTAGATGTGTTTCAGCAGGTTTATGTATCTTGAGTCAATCCGTGTGTTTTCCATTACTTTAAATATTGCACTTAGGTGTATGGAGTCAAAGGCCTTACTGTAGTCGATTAAAGCCATGTGTCGCGGGACGTTGTACTCAGTGCATTTTTCAATAAGTGTGTGAATTGTTTGAAGGTGGTCTATGGTGCTATATCCCTTCCGGAAACCCGCCTGTTCTTCTGGCTGATATGAGTCCATTCTTGATGTTAGCCTGTTTGTTATGACTTTTGTGAGAAGTTTATACGAATGTGGAAGCAAGCTTATGGGTCTATAGTTTTCTATTGAAGTTTTATCACCCTTTTTGTAGAGTATAACGACCTGTGCGTTTTTCCACGATTGGGGGATTTGACTTGTCTCAACGCATCTGTTTAAGAGAGACTGTACTGCTTTCAGCGCATTTTCTCCCCCTAGTCTTAACATTTCTGTTGTAATTCCGTCCTCCCCAAGGGCTCTTCCAGATTCAAGCTGTGAAAGTGCAAGTGTTATCTCCGAGATGGTAATTTCTGTCTTCAGAGCCTGCATTCTTTATGTTCATGTTTTGTTCGACATCTTGGTTGTGGTGTGGTGCTGAGTAAAGTTCCTTATAGTACTCTTGGATGATCGTTATAATCTTAGTTCTTTCGTGTTGTATGTTTCCATCCTTATCTTTCATTTGGTGTATTCTTATTTTACCTTTTCGTTGCAACAGCTTAAGGATCTTCATGCTTTTGTTGTTTTCTATTACCTCTTTCATTTTTTCGGTGTTGTAACGTCTTAGGTCTTGTCTAATTTTCTTTGAGATGTTTCGATTTATTTCGGTGTATTCAGGTGTATCTCTATGCAGATTCCCTCTCTCCGCTATCATTTTGCGAGTATCCGGCTTAAGCTTTGGATTTTGAGGGGTAGTTCGATAGTTTAGTTTTTTAAGGACTGTATGTATGTCATACAAGAATAGACCCCCTTAAAATCCTCAAATTCCTGAAGGTATTGAGGCTTGAGGGGCTGCTGTAAAACGAGAACACATCGAGAAGCAGAAGAAGATGGGGCACAATAGATCTAATAAGGTCGCAGCGCATCGGTCACCATCCACACCAATACCAATACAATGTCATAAACGCATACGATAAATAAATAAATAAATATATACACATCAAATTCAAAAAAATCTTTATGCTCCGAATTGTTCAGCTAGAGAAAGGCGTATTAAAATTCTGTTTCAATATATATTGACGCCGTATAGTTGCCAATATACTGAGTCAGGTAATTATGTTCAAAATTCTACATAAGCAAGCATTATACCTGTAGAATTTCACTTTAGTGCAAAACCTACTTTTAGTTGATTTTTTAGTGCAAAAATATTTTTTCATAAATAAAAATGGACTGTTTGCAATCGAATTGATTTTCATGGACGAGGCAACATTCACATCAGAAAGAATTTTTAATTATAAAAATTATCACATGAGCTATATGCTGTATACTTTGTATAATTTATTCAATATGCTGCATGATGTTTCTTCAAATATAACGAAGGTATATGGTATTTGCATAATGTTACTCCTGTCTGTTCGCACTTAGTAGTATGAATTCATTTAAATAACGTGGGTCCAATTTGAGCCATCGTGTAGTGCAACGTAAAGTCCATAATTCAACTACAGTAATCGTTCACATCAAACATTTTTTCTATGTTATCTATTAATATTTCAGCTAATAAGGGTCACGATCTATTACCTTGTATCCAATCCCCCGAACTACAATATATTGTGTAATCGAATTCAAAATAATCCTGACTCTAACAAACCTCTAACAAGGAATTAATTTTGAACTGAATGATTTTCATGAGCTGATTCTAATGTGTGTTTCACGATAGCTTTCAGATAGTTGAGTTAAATGCAAGGAAATTAATTAGTGATATCAATTGTCTAAAATTTCACGTTATGAGGAAAATCAATAATTTCAATATCTCAGACTATTTTAGATTCATAATTTTGGTTGAAATTTGGAGTGAGTTTTTATAATTTTGATTCGAAAATGAGAACGATTGAACCCAAAACTGTTACATATGATAAACTGGTTTATGAATTTTTACAAGAGGTAAAATTTGTTGTTCTTTTGTTGATTTTTACTTTTTTACCCAACGACGATGCTCTTTTTTTTTGATAAAATAAATGATTTTCCACTTTTCAGTTCTTCATTGTCGATAGTTTATTTTTTGTTGGACCTAGGTTTCAGTTATAGAGATGTATCCCCAAATTAGATTCAGTATTTATCACTAAGAAATTCAATGATAATTTAATATTTCCACACATTCTGTTTTAAAATTCTTAACTTTGGTTCGTAACATTGCTGCAAAAGTATCATCTACTACAGCAGAGGTAGTTTTTTATTTTGAAATTTTACTTCATCGTCCGATGGGAAAATACAATTTATATTCACATAAGGTTTCAAGTGATGTTTTATATTTTTATTTTATTGCAACAAATTGCATCATATGCTGCATAATTATGTTATTAATTTTTCAGGTCAATTTGTATTATATTTCTAATAATATTTAAAACAATCTGTCATGATATTTATATTGCAGAAAATTAAAATTATTATCATGACGCTTCGGTTTTCATGATTTCGAAAACAATTATTTTCATTGAATGATCCACGTGTAAATGGATGTAAAGATTTGTCTACTTTTTCATAATAGTAGGGGAGCCCAAGCGGGGATTTTGGGATTTACTCGAGCGCGGCAGAATAACATATTGGGGGAAACCTTGCACCCTGTTGAGTATCCCCACCATACATGAACCCTCAATATGGGGGCGTTCGTCTAGGGCAGCCGATCAGATTAGTTCGATCGTTCGAAAAACTCGAGCGCGTCAGATTAAGGCAAGGTGAGTTAATTACATGCAGAAGAGTATGCATTTCACTAATCTGACGATTTTCACGTGGCTTAAGGAAATAAGAGACTAAAAAAGTTGCAAAAAGGAAACGTCACCTTGACATTCTCGAGCACGGTTAAATTTTTATTTTCATTTTGAAGGAAATGTCACTACATTTTTTTTGCATTTTTGAATATCGGCGATTAGTTTTGGTCTCGTACGGTCACCCTCACCATGCAAATCGGCAGATCAACTTACCTACGTTATCAGAGACGATGTGGGGTGTTTAAACTATTAATTTCTGACGCGCTCGAGTAAATATATATAACGATTTTTTTTTACATTTTTGAAGATCTGCACACGTCCCCCCCCCCCAATGGAATGGCATACTTCATATAACCTTTTTTGCGTTTTAGCATCTAATCTTCACAATCCAAAAGGTCCCCACGACGCTCGAGTAAATCCCCATTTAGCATCTCAGGCTCCCCTACTATAATGGTGAATGCGCCGGCGAAGTCGGTTATGAAGCTAGTCCTTTCTCTCATAGGTTATTCACACATTATCTAAATATAATTATAATTTAAATTCGAGTGAACATATTACTAAATTCCACTACAAATTGATCAAGGAAGCCGGCACATATAACGAAACTTTTTGTACTAGATTACGTAATGAAAAACTATCATAATTTTGAAGAATCTTCAGCATTCTTAGTAAATTCCTAAATCGCTCTAGTAATAGTATATTATTCAACGAGCACGAAATGATTGCTGTTCTTCACGAGGGTGAAGTTTGCGAAACGAGCCGCAGGTGAGTGTCGCAATTCACCCGAGTGAAAAATTGTAATTTTGTGTGAGTAGAATACTATACTTTGTCCACGACTTCCTCGAAAAAATTAGTAATAATCTGCATTTTCAACAATAAAAATAGCTATCAAAAGCGTTGACATAACATTTTCTGTATTCACTGAAAACTGACGTAAACGTCAACTATTTCACTTGACATTGATTCCATTCCTTTCTTTCACTCTGATGAAAATGAAATAGATAATTCTGCATTTATTTATTTATATTAATATTAACAGAATAATTATTGAAAATAAACGAAGGCATTGAATTTATAGTTATCTTACTTACATAAAACCTAAAAATCTAATAACAATACTATCCTAACAATGTGAATGATAGTCTCAAGTTTGGACATACGTTTTGAGTGTGACGTCATGCAGTGTATAATAAACCATTATTCACTAGTGATTAATAAGTGTAATTGTACTTCAGGAAGCACACGTATAATGAATGATTTATAGTACAGTCGTGGACAAAATAGGTTTTCTATTAATGGCTTCCAATGAGTTTGTTTCAAGTGAATGAAATGAATTCTGAAAACGTGATTTCAGTTTATGAAATTATTGAACCATATTTTATAAAGTATTTATACTTTTTTGCTGTAAAGGTAGATATAGCATAGATATAAGTTCAATTAAAAGTAAAAATAGATAACTAACGCAGAGGTAAAACCCTTATCCGTGAAAATTTGTATAAACAACATCAGATATTGAATCTATTCAGCAAGAGAAAATGGTTTATGTCTATTTATTGGTTGAATAAGCAATTAAACAAATATTCTCAAACGATTACCCACTCATCACTCCACTTTTGAATTCCCTGTTTTTTATCGTTGTTTTTAGGTAATAAAATGTGTTTAAATTGAGATAACGAGATTTCATTATTCAGATATATCTGATGAAGCAACTGCGTGGTGAAACGGCGAGTTATAGCAATCGTTGAAATCGGGTATTTATTATTTTTCTAATAATAACTCAATTCTAAATAGTAAACAAGGATTATATTAACCTTAAATTACCCTTGAATAATTTAAGTGGACGATATTGCTATGTTTAATACATACGCTATCGCTTTGATTATCTTAGTTGAAGATGAAAAAACTGCCTGAGAGAACTAAATTCTGAATTCTCAAGATTTCAAATATTGGTTGGGTATGAAAAATTCAACCTTAAAAGGAATATTTCATATTTTGACTTAAAGTGTCAACTGAAGATGCAATTTATATAAATAAATAATCAAAATTTGATTGCATCATAACAACAAACAACATTCTATTCATTAACCTCAGCTGAAAGACCACACCACAATTAAAATGTTTACTACACCATTTTCTACACAGAAAGTGCAAGAAATTTCAAGAACAATATTTTATTTATGTATTCAATCCCATATCAACTCAATTCTTTGATAATTCACTTTTTAAGTAATACCTTAAATCATATTAAACTGTTTTAGCCGTTAGTAGTTAACGTTGCTGCTTTTTTAACTTTTCTTTATCTTCAGATGTTCAAGATGTTAAGTTTGTCATTAGCTTTTTATGAGGTTCTTTCAGCTGCCAATACACATGTAGTAGGTATTTATAAATTTAACAACTATACTGGTATATCCAAAGTGTTTAGGAGAAAAAGAAATAGACTTAAAACAATGCCTTTATAATCCCTAATTTTAAGTACCTACCTACAAGTATTCGCTTCAAATCGAAATATACTTTCACTAATATAAGAATTCAACAGCAAACTGTATTGTACTGGCAGAAATTGTTCAAACTTCAAAGTTCGAGTCCTTGATGCCAGATTATATCAAAGACCTCAGTTATATCCAAAAAGACTACAAAACATGCCTTCTTGTATTCTAGTGCTTTTTCTAGTTAGTATTTTGCTGGCATATTCTTCCCTAAATACAGCGTGATGACTGAATAGATTTAGACTTTAGTTGTCAATGATTCTAATTAATTATATCATAGAGTATAGAATAATGATAGCTCTTTTTATATTTTCATTTATCTTTTTGTTTCTATGCAATAATAGGTGTTTTTTAGAGTTGTATTAAAACTTGAAGTTCACGCATATTAATAGATGTGTAAAGTTGTATTTCAGAAACAGTAGTAGAAAACAGACTTAATTGGATAGTTAACGTTTCGTCAGGAATTTTGTGATTTTTTCAAAACATTTGAGAGAACACAATTAATAAACTGAATGATTATTTATTTTGAATATTTTATTTCGCGACGATTGATTAATTGGCTGAGAAGAGTTTTTGTGAATATTGTAAATAGGAGTTGTAGGTATCAAGGTACACACTCGAAAGTGAAAACAATTTTTCCCAAACAAATTAATATTTTAGGGTGCTTGTTTTACTTTGATTTTCTTAAAATTATAAGGCGGTTGATCTTGAAATCCTAAAAATTTTCGCCTATGGTGTATTTTTTAACACCTCTTGTAGTCTCCTTAAACAAACACCTCACGAGCCGCCACTGATGACATTAGCTAGTTGTACATAATAAGTTCTAGAGAAGAATTTGTAAAATACATATTAATTTAGTAATATTAAGATCCTAGCAATACTGTGACACATATAATTCAACAAAACTTTTTTTTTGTTGAATTCTATGTGTCACAGTATTGCTAGCATCTTAATATTACTAAATTAATATGTATTTTACAAATTGTTCTCTAGAACTTATTATGTACAACTAGCCAATGTCATCCTGATGAAGGTCCCAATATAGGGCCGAAATATAGATGTAAATTGGCAATTGGTTGTTTTGTCAATTATCCAGCCCCTCTCTTTGCCGAGTGCCCACTTTTTTTTTACTTAGTTTTCAATAATACGGCAATATCTCTTAGTATATAATACTAAATAAATAATTGCTTCGCCAAATTCGACTTCCCAAAATGCAGGCGGCCGAAGGCCGCATTTTGGCAAACTTACGAAGCCGAGATAAGGACATCGGCCCCGAATCGCGGGGCCCGAAGGGCCCCGTCGATCGCCCACGTCCTTTCCGTAGTGCTTAGGCTACGTCTCGCCTCGATCCGAGACGCCGATTTTCGATATCGAACGTTTAAAGTTTGACGTTTCTCCGAAATTCGCGAAAACGGATGCATTCCGGACACTTAAGAACTATTTTCGCTTCCCATGGACTAGAATTCACGTGACCGCTTTTCGAGCCGACAGTTGGACGGGTCGAATTCTATCGAGAAGTTTCGGCACGGCGGAGTATAGTAGTATTCTACCCATTCCGCACAAACTACAGGTTGACACTGAGCAGATGGCGCGCCCGTTCGACAGAGGCAGGGACGGGCTCAGCACTTGACGCGTCGCGTACCGTTCGACAGAGGCAGGGACAGGCTTTGCACTCATCGTGGTTCGGGAAACTATATTTTCATCGATCTATAGTTTTCACGGATCTATTTAATAGGCGGGGGAGCCTCTCACTAGTATATAATACTAAATAAATAATTGGTTTGCCATTTTGGACTTCCCAAAATGCAGGCGGCCGAAGGCCGCATTATGGCAAACTTACAAAGCCGAGATAAAGAGATCGGCCCCGAATCGCGGGGCCCGAAGGGCCCCGTCGATCGCCCGCGTCCTTTCCGTAGTGCTTAGGCTACGTCTCGCCTCGATCCGAGACGCCGATTTTCGATATCGAACGTTTAAAGTTTGACGTTTCTCCGAAATTCGCGAAAACGGCTGCATTCCCGACCCTTAAGAACTATTTTCGCTTACCATGGACTTCAATTCACGTGACCGCCTTTCGAGCCGACAGTTGGACGGGTCGAATTCTATCGAGAAGTTTCGAAGTATAGTAGTATTCTACCGATTCTACCGATTCCGCACAAACTACGATTCACCGTGAGCAGATGGCGCGCCCGTTCGACAGAGGCAGGGAAGGGCTCAGCACTTGACGCGTCGCGTACCGTTCGACAGAGGCAGGGACGGGCTCAGCTCTTGACGCGTCGTGTACCGTTCGACAGAGGCAGGGACAGGCTTTGCACTCATCGTGGTTCGGGAAACTATATTTTCATCGATCTATAGTTTTCACGGATCTATTTAATAGGCGGGGGAGCCTCTCACTAGTTATATATATATATATATATATATATATATATATATATATATATATATATATATATATATATATATATATATATTATATATATACACACATATATATATATATATATATATATATATATATATATTTATATATATATATATATATATATATATATATATATATATATATGTGTGTGTGTGTGTGTGTAACATTACTCACTAAGCAGTTGTCGAAGAATTGGTAATTTCGAACGTGCGTCATGTTTTATTATTCAAATATTTGTGGAAATTGTTATCGGAAGTGTTTCATTATGAATATTAGTTTTCACCAAGTATCGGCCTCATCAATTGATAATATATGTAGCGTTCGATTATTATTTAGTCTGAAGTGAATTAAAATATTGTTAGCATATAATATGTACATGATGCGCAATACGTTTTGATAGATATAAAGCGATTATTAACGTTTTTTAATAATAATTTCTGATTTATCCTAGTAATGAACGGTAACGATTCTTTATGTTTCTTGATGTCACAAAAATTGAACCCACTGATTTTTTTGTTTCGCTATAAATGGAAAGCTTATATATTTTGAAACATAAATACATCACTATGGTTCCCAATCACACAAAATGAATTCAGATTTTTTTGTGACATTTCACAAAGAATAAAATAGTAAATAGTTTCATTAATATTTCAAGTATTGAAATTTTTCATAAATTTGTTTCAATCGTCTTCATAATTCATAACATAATATGACTTGTGAGGTGTTTTTCAAATTAACTTGAATAAAATAAGTTCAAACCAGAGAAGAACAAAATTTGCTCTGGTAAGATGTTGTATTAAGAAAAAGATGCAAATATTTTGAATGAATTCTTCAATAAATTTCCTATCTATTGTTGAGACTAAACTCACTTCATGAACTTGAGTAACAAAGAAGTATTATATTCAGATCATAGACATAACGAATTAGATATTATAGATTACTGCAATTAGCAAGGCATTTACAATTAATTATCTTATGAGGAGTAGGTTCCTTTCAATTATTCCACGTATTCGACGCTGTCTGATTGAGTTAAATTTCATTATCTTGTAGTCTAGTATTCTCTTGAGAATTGACTGATAGTTTCAGTTATATGTAAAGTTATTAAGAAACGACTTCATCAAATATATATATATATATATATATATATATATATATATATATATATATATATATATATATATATATATATATATATATATATATATATATATACAGGGTGATTCATTAATATGTGTAAATATTTTAACAGGAATATTTTGAGCTCAAAATATGAAGATCTAACCCAATTTCCTTATACAAAATATTTCTCCTTACTGATTTACAGGGTGTTTTATTTAGATTATTAAAAATGAATTTTGTTCATTACTTGAAAGGTGCTCTATATTTCTTTATGATATTTGGCAGTAAGTTAAAGTAGTTTGGGACACATCAACTTATAGTAAAGAAGACTTTCTAGCTATCACCAGTGGCGTACGACAGGGGCACGGGAAGAGTTCTTGTTTCCTAAATTCTACGCCACTGGCAGAATTGTCCTTTTAGTATAATTTTTCGAATCTCCAATATTTTCTCTGTAAATAAGGTACTCTTGTTTCGTAACGCTAGAGCCACTATTTTTCGAGATATTTAACGTTGAACGCATGGCTGCACAATTCTTTTGATTTTTATGTAATAGTCATGTCGGTGTTTTTTGTCATACGATTGGATGTATTACTTAAAATAATCATTATCAGGTATTTTGTTTCAATTTAAAATAATATTAACAAACAATTTAAAACAGAACAACCACAAAAATATCCAGCGCTACATAAGAAAGTCAAAATAAATACTTAATTATCAAGATGTTCTTTACAATTTTTTGGAGAATATCAAATATATGAGCAAAACTTAAAACAATTAACAACAAATGTTCAATGTGATCTCCGTTAACCTCAATGAGATTATCCATTCTTTCGCTAAACGATCTTCTAACTTTAAAAAATATGTTTGGCTGATTCGCAATAAAATTAGCGGAATTTACAATTTGCTGCCATAGTTCCTGGCAAGTATTTATCGCTTGGGATATTTTTGTAGTTGTTCTGTTTTAAATTGTTCGTTAAAATTATTATAAATTGAAAGAAATACCTAATAATGTTTATTTTACGTAATACATGCAATCGTATGACAAAAAAACACCGACAGACTCGAACATAAAAATTAAAAGAATTGCGCAGCCATATGTTCAACGTTAAATATCTCGAAAAATAGTGGCTCTAGCGTTACGAAACAAGAGTGCCTTATTTACAGATAAAATATTGGAGAATCGAAAAATTATACTAAAATGACAATTCTGCCAGTGGCGTAGAATTTAGGAAACCAGAACTCTTCCCGTGCCCCTGTCGTACGCCACTGGTGATAGCTAGAAAGTCTTCTTTACTATAAGTTGATTTGTCCCAAACTACTTTAACTTACTGCCAAATTTCATAAAGAAATATAGAGCAGCATTCAAGTAATGAACAAAAGTCATTTTTAATAATCTGAATAAAACACCCTGTAAATCAGTAAGGAGAAATATTTTGCATGAGCAAATTGGGTTAGATCTTCATAATTTGAGCTCAAAATTTTCCCTTTAAAATATTCACACTTATTAATGAATCACCCTGTATATATATATATATATATATATATATATATATATATATATATATATATATATATATATATATATATATATATATATATATACAGGGTGTCCCGAAATTAGACGTCAATATTTCAACCACGTATTATACTTCAAAAAATAGAGATACAAATTCATATAAACTAGGGTCCCCAACTTCTTCGTGTTTAAGATACAGGGTGTTGAAAGTGAAGCCCTGAAGGTGATTTTTTGTAAATAATTTCTAAAATCTGAAAGTAATTGTATGAAATTTGGTACAGTCACGAAACTTTTTGCTCTCTATTCAATGTAGGTACTAAGAGTTAGGATTGTAATATTCTCAGGAGTGTGTAATGCAGGGGGGTATTGGCGAAAAATTTGAGCCATATTTTTTGGTGATTAATTTTTAATAATTTTGACTTCAAAGTTTGAAAATATGAAGCTTTTTGTACAAATAAGGTACTCTTTTCATACTTCGCTAGGAAGCAGCATTTTCGAGAAATATGCAATTGAATATTTCTTTACGAATTGATTTTTTGCTTTTCAATGTACAAATCGAAGAGAAAATAAGCAGCAGACCTGGAAACAAATGACGTTTTCTGATTTGCTAGGCAAAGAAAAATAAGCTGTCAATTATTAATCGCCCAGTTTTCAATTGTGCTGCTTGTTGCCGGAAAAAAAAAAAGCTATTCAGTAGTAATGCAGAGGTTTTCAAATAGAGAATTATCAGATATCCAATTTGTACGTGGTTTATGCAATGGCAGAGCACGACGGTGAGCCAACTCAGTATGGTGTGAATATTAAGAATTGGCTAGACGAGTAATTTCCGTATAAATGGATTAGAAGAGGTGTTCCTATTCCGTGGGCACCCCGATCGCCAGATTTAAATCCACTAGACTACTATATTTGGGACCGTATAAAAGATATAGTATACGCAACAGAAGTAGACAACGAGGAGGAGTTGTGTGAAAGAATACTTGTGGCAAGGAATCAAATAAGTCAAAACAAGTTTGAAGTTTCGCAAGCTTCACATGCGATTACGCGTAGAGCCCAAATATGCCATCATGAGCAGGGTAACCTTTTCGAGCATCTTATCTAAATGTTAGAATGAGTAAACCTCAAATAATTGTTTCTTAATGTTTAGTTCAGTGGTTCCCAAACTGGAGGGAAGGGCATTGGCAGGTAGGAGAGCATACAAATTTTGGGGTCTGAAATGACAAATTTTATATTTGACAAATTCTAATACAAAACATATTGGTTGCGCACTTTCAAAGATAACACCAAGAATTGCCGACCTTGTTGAGAAAATGCAGCACCACACTTCGAATTAGACTAGGATAGTGATATCAAATATGATATTCATAAAAAACCCTTATCGGTTCACCTTTAAAATGAAGAAGTTGTGGACACTAGTTTATATGAACTTTTATATTTATTTTTGAATGTAGAGTACGTGGTTAGAGTATTGACGTCTAATTTCGGGATAACAATCAATTTGTAAAGAAATATTCAAATGCATTTTTTCTCGAAAATGCTGCTTCCTAGCGAAGTATGAGAAGAGTACCATATTTGTACAAAAAGCTTCATATTTTCAAATTTTGAAGTCAAAATTACTAAAAATCAACCACCAAAAATTTTGGGCCAAATTTTTTGCCAATACACCCCTGCACTAAGCAGTCATGAGAATATTGCGTTTTAAACTTTTAGTACATTAAATAGAGCGTAAAAATTTTCGTAATCGTATCAAATTTTATTCAATTACCTTCACAGGCTTCGAAAATATTCACAAAAAATCACCATCAGTTCTTCACCTTCAACAACCTGTATCTTAAAAACGAAGAAGTTGTGGACCCTAGTTTTTATGAACTTTTATCTCTATTTTTGGAAGTAGAATATGTGGTCGAAATATTGACGTCTAATTTCGGAACATCCTGTATATATATATATATATATATATATATATATATATATATATATATATATATATATATATATATATATATATATATATATATATATATATATATATATATATATATATATATATATATATATATATATATATATATATATATATATATATATATATATATATATATATATATATATATATATATATATATATATATATTAATATATATATTGATTGGTGATTCACGAGGAACTGTGCTTACTTATTATACCATATGTAGAGACAACTTAGACAGTTATGAATTGACCATTAAAAGTAAAATGTTTACTCTTCTCTTCAATAATGTAATGAATAATTAATAGATTTCAAACATAACAATATTTGATCATTTTTGTCCAGCGCTTATTTCTATTGGAGGCCTTTGTTTCATATCCAACACTACACCCTGTATATAATTTCTCAGAAATTGGAAAATATTTTAATAATGGGGAACTATACTGAATTAAACTTGGGTACCTATTTTTCTCACACTCTTATTATATTTCAATTATTTATTAAAAATATATTATAGTTCGCTGAAGTTATTTTACAATTTAATTATGTTTATTTATTCGAAAAATGTCATTCAAATGAACATTAACTATAAATCTTGCACAGTATTGTAATAAATAATATCATTTTACTCAATGTAGAGGTCCCCATTTGTAATAAATAAATAAATAAATAAATAAATAAATAAATAAATATTCGTAGCTGGATTTTCAAATCAGGCTCATCTGGTTCATGAACAACGGCCATTTTCAGCCAGAATAGAATCGACAAACTATAAAAAAAAGGTTCTTTTAAGCAACTGAATCAAAATTTCTGGAAAATTTGCGGTTATAGATGAGCATGAAGGGATACTTGAAATTTAATATTTTCTGATGTAAATACATATTTTCATAAGCCATCTTATTTAAGTGAAAACACTGCATCTAAAATCTGCAATACACAGCTTTAGTTTATTGCATAGCTTCTGTTTTAACTTATTCTGTTTAAATTTCTGAGAAATAAAATAAAACCAACAATACTAAAACAAACTGAAAAACTTCGACAATATGAGAGTAATTTAATAAACATTATTTTTATAAAATTCCACCTGCCTCATTACATTTTCCTTTTGGGGTATTGATCACTGAGTTTCTCCCGCCACATATAACTCAGGTAGTTTGCATATTATGTTGTTTCTCCAACAGTGTCTTCATCCTTGATTGTGTGAAATGTAAATTTGGATGTTTCATCGACTATTTGTTCTTCTACGTCGCTCTTGCTAGACGATTCCTTCACAACAATTCGTTTTTTAACAGTTTGCGCCTTTTCTACTCCCTGTTTCATGACTTTTATCTTTTTAAGGTTCTCTTCTTCAATGTACCGCCTTTCTTCCATGTTTAGTGTTTGTGTTAAAATAGTAGATGGTTAGTTCATAGGAACTTGCAGAAGCCTTACTGTCTTTTCACCAGCTTTTACCTCTTTCACAGCTATTTCCATATTTGTTGCAAGAGTTTTATGACCATGTTTACTCATATTCATATTTTTATTTTTAGTATCTGCTATAAAAGTAGTGGTTCGTTCCTAAAAGTTGAAAACTAAATAATGATATATACTGGGACAGTTCCACTATACACCATGTAAACAGTATGTCACCATGTCCCAGTATGTACCACTGCCACGTCGTCAACAAATGATGTAAAGAAGAGCAACTGTCAATATAACATATTTGAACCATTATATACCTTTGATGATATCTTCTAAATAATCCAAATCAAACTGTACACTCAAGAGTTAGTAATGAACAAGTTATGATGAAAAATAGTGGAAACAAAATATAACATTATAAATATCTGCACACAACAATGATTGAACCTGCAATGGAGGGACAGTAGCAACATCAATTGTTCTTCAAACGAAAGTAGTATATAAACCTGTAATACAAGCAGCATATAATTCATCTTTTATTACAAAGTTGGCTGTTTGGAGTTCAGAAAATAAAAGAGTAGAAAAGAAAGAAATTTGATTAGTAAATGGCAAGTTCAACAAAAAGGAAAATAGCTGAAAAAATAAATTCAATGAATTAGTAGGATTGAATTGAAGTATCTGAAAAATTATAAAATAATAAAAATACTACCAGGTGATAAAGGAAACGCCACTGTCATCATGGACATCAGCATAAATACGACAATAAAATAGAGGATGTATTCCAAAAAGGCGAATATAAACTGACTACAAAGGATCCAACCCCTAGCGTCGAGAGAAAGATCTATCAGACACTGAAGAAATACAAGAACCATTTGGAGGACAAAAGTAGAACAATGCTCACACAACATCACAGCAAGATACCTCATTTTTGCGGGCTCCCCAACAAGTAATCTCGCGAATTTTCTATTGAAAATCATTCAGCCCTTACAAGGGAGAACAAATTAATTTGTCAAAAACTCCAGTCCCTTCGTGGAAATCATCATGGACATCACACTAGGACCCAACGCACAACTCATCAGTTTTGATGTAGATAATATGTACCCAAACATACCCCGGCAGGAATCCCTGGATATCATGAAGTCAAAATTACAGGAGGATGAGACTTTGAAAGACAAAACATCTATACCCATTGAAGGAGTAATTGATCTTTTGGGATGTTGCATTAATATCTCTTATTTCTAGATAAAACACAAATTCTGCTCTACCAAGACTATGGATGGACTACCAATGGGATCACCGATCTCAACAGTAATAGCCAACATTTACATGGAGTGATTCAAGACCAAGTGATAGAAACATCTCCCGTGAAACCAAAAATGTGGCTAAGATATGTGGGCGACACCGATGTCGAATTGGACGAGTTTTTGAAGCATATAAACAGTTTTCGCACCACCATCAAATTCGCGATAGAGAAAGAAAAAGACTCCAGCCTACCCATTCTAGATGTTCTGGTTACACATAACAACAATCACATCAGTACGTCAGTCGACAGAAAACCATACACACCGGACAATTCCTCAACTCCGCTTGGAATCATTCAATGAGCACGAAGAAAGGAACAATCAGGACACAGTTCAGGAGAGCGATAACAATTTGCAGCGATCCTCTGCTCACGGAACAGGAAATATCTAATATCGAAAGGGACCTGATACAAAGTGGCAACAAGAAGATAATAACAAGGACAATCGCGGAATGTCAACGGAACAGAAGCATACTAGAGGAGAAACCGAAATTCCAGATGATAACAATACCTTATGTGAAGGGAATATAAGAAGATAAGACGAATTTCTCAGCAGTACAACATCAAAACAGCGTTTAAGTCGGACAACACCTTAAGAAGCAGGCTGACTAAAACTGAACCAGATGGACCCCCGGACAACAAAAATTGCGTATACCTTGTGCCCTGTGAATGTGGAGATGCATAGATATATCAGTGAAACGAAAAGATTGCTTAATGTTAGGATGGGAGAACATCAAATACACACACGGAGAGCCGAAACGTCGAAATCAGGAATTGCTGATCACGCATAGACAAAACATCACAACATTAAGTGGAACGATGCCCGATTAACCAAAACGTTAAATATTAATTGTATAATTTTATATTTCCACTATTTTATAATTTATTATTCACTTATCCCATTTTATTATTTTTCAGATTCAATCCTACTAATTCAATGAATTAATTTTTTCAGCTATTTTCCTTTTTGTTGAACTTGCCAGTTACTATCAAATTTCAGATTTCCACAAATACGGAAGAAACATTGTCCAAACCATTTTGTTTATTCGAATCATCTCTTGAGTCAGTCTTTCTTTTGTTTTCTTTTTCATTAATGTAGCGTTGTTGAAATGCTTTAGATGATCTAAATCATTTGACTGGGAAGCTATTGCAGATCTGTATTTAGAGTGTGTTACCCTTCAGAATGGCTAATCTGCGTTTTAACAATTGTAATGTTTTTTCCAACGTATATGGGATTCTTTACCCAATATAACTATTTCATTTTGTTGGACTTTCTTCTTTTAAGTATGAAAACAGAGACGCTTCAGTTTTCTATAGATTTATATAATATAGTATGTAGTCTGTCAAAAACTATTCTTATGGAATTCTTCATGACATATGAACTTTATTCTATTTTTCGTTTCTTTCATTGAACCAACTTTGATTATAGGTTATCATAATGATAGCTCTTTAGTTCATCTGAGCAGATTCAGTTTCAATACTAATCTAATTTAGTTATCTGATCGTTTCCGACTACTACTTACTGCTTTGTTAGTATCTTCAGTTTAAGTTGTGAATTTCAATTTTTCACTGTTGCGAAACACATCATTACTTCATTTTCACTTGATTCTGGATAGGCCATGATAATACAATCCACAAATTTCTTAATTAATGATAACTGAAATGCCGACCCTGTTATGCTGATATATACTGAGACAATATTCAACTCAATGTGGAACCTACGGCACAACCCGATATGTGTAAAAAGTACTTATCTTCGAATACTTTGGATAATAATTGTTATAATTATTATTCAACAAAAAATAAGTATTTAGGCACAGCAGAAAATTAAATTATATTTCTGTAGAGTCAACTTACTCAGATAAATTATTATAATCATGCATTAAACATCAAACTCAATTCAATGAAAGAGATGTGTCATTAAGAATTCCTGGAGAGCAGTCTAGAAATCTCAATGAGTGCCATTAGAACGCCGAACATCACAACCAAAAAAAAGATGGTTACGTTGGCAGTCATAGTTTATGTAATTAGCATTAAAAATAACAAGTTTTTTTCATTCGCCTAAAAATTTATCGAAGAATTTTATTTTGTATGTTTTCATATTTACGAGAGCATATTCATATGAATTTTTGGGTGAGATTTGACCTTAATGAATTACTTCTATTTATTTTTAGCAGAAATCAATGATGCTCTGCAGGAGCAACAGAGTATTGCGAAATCGTAGCCTCAATTGAAGAAGAGTTACATTACATAAAGTGGTCTAGAAGAATTCTTTAATAATTTAAAAATTATCAAACAACTTTCCATGGGAGCTGGTTATACGTATTCCGCAATCCCACGGTGAATTATAGAAATTGTCAAATCACCCCGACTCAAAATCTGCATACAGCTGTTTCGATCTTATTAGATCTCATCAGTGCAGCTTATTTGACTCGGAGTGAATTAACAGATTTGTAATTGTTCCCCAACACAAATCATGTTCGTTAACACTGCCAGGATAACAACCCAGAGCGCCCTCCCACCAAATTTATTGGGAACCAACAACTCATCGCTTAGATCGAAAATGCAGAAATTCGTCACGCAAACACGTACCTCCTGACATGAAGATATCTACTCCCTTGGAAAGTTGTTTGATAATTTTCAAATGAAATTGACCATGCTCAACAAGTATGTTTTCCATGATTTGAAAGAAGAGTTCACGTACTAAAATTTAGAGTCAATATATATATATATATATATATATATATATATATATATATATATATATATATATATATATATATATATATAATCTCTTGATAATTATTAGCAATAACAGGCTGGTTGAATCTTAAAAAACTCGATTTGATTAATAAGTTGACGTTTCACTACGACATTCATAGTTATTCAAAACTTTTGAAAAAAATTGAAAATTCTTTGACATTTATTGACTTGAAAAAATTGAATAGATAAGATTGATCTCTCTTGTTAAAAATTCTTTCGGATGTGGCTGTTCTTTGTTATTTATTACGTGCTATTCAGTCTAATATTAACATTCAAAATTGTTATCATTAGAAGGCAAGGGAAACTACAGAAACCTTTACCTATGTAATGTTCGAAAATAATAATAATAGGGTACTATTTATTTAACAGGAAAGAAATCAGTCACGGGAAAATATTAAAAAAGTAGAGCAGAATTATCGGTATAGAACGTTTATATGGAAGCAGCCGTTGACACGTGTTTCGGACTCTTTGGTCCTCATCAGAATGGCGTAGCTAAGTATTGGATTGAAAATTTGGAGATGAAAATAGTTTAATAAATAAAATCCTCTGTTATGGAAGAAAATCACTTATTTGTGGTTTATTGTTTGAACTCTCCGGTATGGGAGATTTGGTCAAACTTTGCCACGGAGGTGATTAATTCCATCCGAGAGATCTCAGAAAGAGTAAATTAATATTAAAAAAGAAAATTAGTTTTGGGAAAATATTAAACAAGTAAAGCAAAAATTATCGGTATAGTTCGTTTATATGGAAGTAGCCGTTTATAATGAAATTTTTATAATAAAATCCTCTGTTATGGAAGAAAATCAAATAAGTGATTTTCTTCCACAACAGAAGATTTTATTTATTAATTTATTTTCATCTCCAAATTTTCAATCCAATACTTAGCTACGCCGTTCTGATGAGGACCAAAGAGTCCGAAACACGTGTCAACGGCTGCTTCCATATAAACGTTCTATACCGATAATTCTGCTCTACTTTTTTAATATTTTCCCGTGACTAATTTCTTTCCTGTTAAATAAATAGTACCCTATTATTATTATTTTCGAACATTACATAGGTAAAGGTTTCTGTAGTTTCCCTTGCCTTCTAATGATAACAATTTTGAATGTTAATATTAGACTGAATAGCACGTAATAAATAACAAAGAACAGCCACATCCGAAAGAATTTTTAACAAGACAGATCAATCTTATCTATTCAATTTTTTCAAGTCAATAAATGTCAAAGAATTTTCAATTTTTTTCAAAGTTTTGAATAACTATGAATGGTCGTAGGTGAAACGTCAACTTATATTTAATAATCGACGTTTTTTAAGATTTCAACCAGCCTGTGTATTGCTAATAATATGTATCAAGAGAGATTAAAAAATAAATCATAGCAACAACAATTGCGAATAATATATATATATATATATATAATATATATATGATATATATAGTAATATATATAATATATATATATGTATATAGTATATATATATATATATATATATATATATATATATATATATATATATATATATATGAGCTACAGGGAAAATTGTTTGGAAGAAATTTTAATCTTCCGACATCTTCTATTCACAAAATATGGTTCAAAATATCTTAGTTGAAAGCTTCTCATGCTATGTTGGTCTCCTGGGATATTCGTGTACAAAATTTATTCCCGAAAAAGGTGCTGACGTGTGGAAGAGAAATCATCTTCAATTTATTGCTTTATGCTAATATATACAGCATATCGAGAAACATTTATATGTGCAACATTTTATTCGTATGATAAATTAAACTCGATTTTCCTCAATCTTATTTCATTTTAAGGGTTAACTTGTGCCTTAAAAATATTTGACATTTTGAAACGAAATCGTTATTTGAAAGAACATAATATTGTAGTTTACATTCAGAAATGTATTCTATGAACTGACGATACTTACTATCGGAATATTAACTCTAGTGGTGATATGGATAACAGGATTTCTTTAGGTTATTTTGAGTAGTTTGATTAATTTTTTTTTGAATTTTTGTTTCAGTAGATGGCATGAAGTTGGAAACACTCTATCATCGCTACTGTATCCGACTGAAGCATGCCCTCTTCATGTCCTGCTTATATCTTGCTGCTATAATATGCTCTGGACTTTTAGCTACGAAATGCGTTGTGCATATACAGGTATGTTATATATTCTTTGAATTGGAAAAAAAATTTCTTGGTTTATAAATTTCTATCTCTTTATTAAACAGCTTTGATGTATTCATTTGTATTCAATGTACCAAAAAAATGAACAACATATCTATTGAAAACTAGAAAGCACTTTCAACTACGTCTGAAATGGTATGACATCTTGAATAAAAATGGTCAAAAAGAAAAAAAATTTCTTTTAATATTTATATGACAAATAGTTACTTTCTTGTACTTTCTCTTATTAGGAAAATAAATACATGAAATACCTATACATTTTGGTATTATTTTCCTCGATTTTCGAGGCTTTTTTGCTGTTTGTTACATATATATATATATATATATATATATATATATATAAGTAGTATGATAATATATATTAGTATCTATAATATATTCAATATGTATATATATATATATATATATTCATATATATATATATATATATATATATATTCATATATATATATATATATATAAATATATATAATATTCATATTTTTATTTGCGCAAAATAGGCGCGGCTAGTATCATCTTTGATAAAAATTATACACTGGTAGTCAGAGCTCAAGAAACAATCACAGTTGGAAGGTTGATAATAAATATTCATATATTCATATGGATATTACTACATCCAATATTAGCCACCAATTCGGTCCCTGAAAACAATAGGAATCTGGCCATTGCTACCGGCGTTGACCTGCAAATCTGCAGAAAGATCAAAAGATGTAACACGATGGACAACCGTGCATATACGTATGCCCCCTATAGGTGTGAATGGACATGAGTATTCGGCAAATAGCGATTCAACTTGACCTAGATGGAGATACTTATGGATTTCCATGGATGACGCACTGATTTTTCCGTATGTCTCAGAGGCTGGTCTTCAGAACAAGATGATTAGGAATATTCGATAGAATTACCACTCGATCGATAATCTACTACTGAGACCACGTTGGAGAGCGAATCACTGTTCTAGTGCTTATATCATGTGTAATGGATTTTGAGTTTTTTAACACTCTCCCTTGGTGATAAGTAGAAAAGGCATGTCGTCGAAGCTCACGAAAAAAACTCCGCTGGGAGCTTGATATTATATAGATATATATATATATATATATATATATATATATATATATATATATATATATATATATATATATATATTTATATATTAATATTTTTATATATATATATATATATATAAATATATATATATATATATATAGTATATATAATATATAAATATATAATATATATATATATATATAATATATATATATATATATATATATAACTATATATATTATATATATATATATATATATATATATATATATAAATATATATATATATATATATATATATATATATATATATATTTCTTCATCGTAAGATAACTCACCTTATTCAGTTAAAATAGTATTTCTGGTCGATTTTAAACGAAAAAAAATTTTTAAATAACTTAAAGGTCATTTTTGTACGGGTTTGGATGACAGTGTTTCAATTTTCATCATCGCTGAACCGTTATTTATATTTATTTACATAATCTTATTAGATGGTATATAATCCACCCAATTCAATTTCCACACAAATTTGAATATTCATTAAAACAACATTATCTTAAGGAATGCCTCAGTGATGAAAGAGGACAACCAAATTGATCAATTTGTGTTGTAGAAAGTTTTGTGATCAAAAAGATTGTTTACTTAATATTTATAACGACATTGATCAACTAAAGAGACACTAGTTAGATAAGTATCTTCATATATATATATATATATATATATATATATATATATATATATATATATATATATATATATATATATATATATATATATATATATATATATATATATATATATATATATATATATATATATATATATATATATATATGAGGTGTGAAATAAACATGCAGAAAAAATTCAAGGGATTTTTCCATTTTTCCCTTTGCCAATTCTAAGAATATTTTGTCCTATGATAATTTCTGAAAAGAAACCTCTGTTCCGAAGATATATACTGAACAAAATATGCCAATACTTCGAATGTAGTTCATTGGTCAGGTTGGAAAATTTTTAAGGACAATTTGTTGTATCCATACTACATTCAACGTGTAGAGGCACTACTACCTGTTGATTTTCCTATACGTATTGCGTTATGTCAATGGGTTTTGCAAAAATTAGTTCTACTCCCTCAATTCCTGACACAGATTCTTTTCACCAATGAAGCGATTTTGTCAAGATATGCAATAAGGAATCTTCATAACAATCATGTATGGGCAGATGAAAATCCGCATGAGGTATGTGAAGGTCGTTTTCAATATCAAGACTGTATCGCACTTTTTCGAAGAAACACTGCCTGAGTTTATGCAGGATGTATCATTGGCCACAAAAATTTCAATGTGTATATTCACAACAAAGAGGTTTTTCCTTATTCTCAGAATAGGCCAAAGAATAACCCCTTGAATTTTTGCCGCATGTTTACCTTAGACCCTGTATGTATATATATATATATATATATATATATATATATATATATATATATATATATATATATATATATATATATATATATATATTTATTTTTATATATATATATATATATAGATATATATATATATATATATATATATATATATATATATATATATATATATATATATATATATATATATATATATATATATATATATTTACATATAAAATAAAAGTTCCTGCGGGTATGACGAGATTCCTATTAAAATAATTAAGGCTTCTATTAGGCTCATCGCCCGTCCTCTTGCTCACTTGATCTATTGTTCATTTGCGGAAGGAATCTTTCCTGAGCTTTTGAAAATTGGCCTTTATATAAGAAAGGAGATAAAGAAGATATAAATAATTACCGACCAATAAGCCTGTTGACAACGTTTTCAAAGATATATGAGAAAATTCTAGCAAATAGAATGATCCACTTCTTCAGAAAGTTCAAAGTTATCTCTGATAATCAACATGGCTTTGTTAAAAACAGAAGCACAGAAACGGCAATCTATAAATTGACCACTGATGTGATTGCTGCTCTGGAGAGAGGAGAAGTACCTGTTGGACTTTTTTTCGACCTTTCTAAAGCCTTCGATTTCGTTCAACATGGGGTGTTGCTGAAGTGGCTTGAAATGTATGGAATTAGAGATTATCAACTAAAGCTAATAAGTAGTTATCTTTCCGATAGAAAACAAACAGTGCATATTCAGGTGGGCAACAGGTCTTATTTTTCCGAGGATAAAATTCTGAATAGTGGAGTCCCGCAAGGCAGTATCCTGGGCCCATTACTTTTTGTCATCTATATTAATTTATTATCCAGTGCACTTCCGGAAGAGATATGCAGACCTGTTATGTATGCTGATGATACTACTTTTCTTGTAACGGCTTCAAATATTCCTTCAGCTCTGGATGCATCTTCAGTGGTCCTGAGCGGAGTTAATGGGTGGTGTCGGGAAAGAGGTCTAATTGTAAATTTTCGAAAAACCGAGTGTGTTGTTTTTAGCACACCAAGGTCAGTTTCGAGCATGCTTATGATAGGTGACTGTGATCACGAGATAAGTGTAAGTGAGACGGTGAGGTTTTTAGGTGTGTGCTTGGATAGGTATCTTAGATGGGATATTCACATGAATACCCTGAAAAAAAAGCTGAATAGTGTATCGTACATGTTGTATATGCTTAGGAATCAAGTCACTTTCAAGGTTCTCAAAATATTGTATTTTTCTTTTTATCAATCCTTGCTGTCCTATGGTGTAATTTTTTGGGGCAACTCGTCTCTCGCAGAAAGTATTTTTGTGTGTCAGAAGGGTGTAATAAGAACGATCTTGAAGCTTGGGTTCAGAAAATCATGTCGTGGCTCTTTCAAAAATTTCAACATTTTAACGTTATATGGTTTATATATATATATATATATATATATATATATATATATATATATATATATATATATATATATATAATATATATATATATATATATATATATATATATAAATTACTGATTTTTTTCCACAAGCATGAAAATTATTTCACAAGTTTCAAAAATGTCAATAAAACCCGAAGAATTTTTCCTTATCTCTTCTCGGCTCACTCGACAGCACTTCGCGAGAAGAGTACTGAATATATGGCTATTAAAAATATACAGCCGCCTGCCATTGCGTTTTTCGTACTATCTTGGACCATAATGATTTCAAGAGAAGGATTCATGACTTCATATACAATGTGAGCCTTATACTGTGGAGGAATTCCTTGCCTTGCTGTGTTGTTTGATTAATATTTATCTGTGACATGTTTCAATTTTACTTTTATACTTATCTGTGATTGTGTAAAATGATATTTGAAATTAATAAAACTTATTATTATTATTATTATTATAATTATATATATATATATATATATATATATATATATATATATATATATATATATATATATATATATATATATATATATGTATATATATATATATATATATATATATATATATATATATATATATATATATATATATATATATATATTAATATAAATATATATATATATGTATATATATATATATATATATGTATATATCTATAGGGTGTCCCGTAAATAACACGCCAGAGTGACACTGACGGTAGATTGGCTTCAGGTCAATCAGATAAAATCAACATGACCTCAGTGAAAGTTCTCTGGTTTTCAAGATGACACTTTTATGTTTTTTTGAAAAATTTATGCTTTTTGGTCATTTTCTCGCCTGTTTTGAATATAAATAACTTCTAATTTCTAGTTTTTTTTTCTTGTGCTATCATCAATAGTGGGTTGAGATAATCGACCCATCATTTCTTTAAAAAATAGCTCGCTAACCTCAAAAAAAATTTAGTTGTTTCAATTCAATTTGAAAAAATATTGTACCGGACTAAATCAGAAAATGTTTTTAAAAACTAGCCTATTTAATGCTTTTCGAATATGGTACAACATTTGTGGTTTTTTTTTCAAAAGTCTAAAATTCCAATTTTTATCATTGAAGTCGTGCTACTTGCGAAATACTTCAAATAAAAAGTAATAAAATTACAACGTGGTAGTCTTTGTAGAAAATATCTGAAACCGCTAATGAACAGAACATAAGGTTGTTTTATTTATTTCAATAGATTCTTACAATGCTAAAAGCTAATAAAGAATTTTGATCTGAAATTTGAATCATTATTTTCACAATAGATTTTTGAAATGTCTTCCACTGACTTTTAAACACAACCCGCATCTTCTCAAAAATTGTCCTTTTAAACGCCTTGAACTCAAATCATTCATTTCGCATGCTGCTTGGTTTATTAAGAAGAAGGATGTGGTTGCAAAATGTTGAGTGCCCTGCACACTATGGTCGTGCAGTAAGGGCGTATCTTGATCAAACATTCCCAAGAAGATGGATTGGCCTGCTAGTATCAATTGTGTGGCCCCTGCGCTCCGCAGACCTCAGTTCTCTCAATTTTTTTCATTGGGAATGTTTAAAAGATAAGGTATATGGAAAACCAATTCGATCGGCAGAGGAATTGCGTCAACGAATCAATCAAGCAGCACGTGAAATACCTGATTTGAGTTGAAGGCGGTTGAAAGGACAATTTTTGAGAAGATGCAGGTTGTGTTTAAGAGTCGGTAGTAGACATTTCGAAAATCTATTGTGAAAATAATGATTCAAATTTCAGATCAAATTTCCTATTTACTTTAAACAGTGTAACAATCTATTGAAATAATTGATACGACTTTATGTTCTGTTCATTATTTGGTTGCCTAACTATAACAATGAATAAAAAAGAATAATGAATAGCGGTTTCAGATATGTTCTATAACAACTACCACGATGTAATTTGCTGACAAAAGACGCCTGCACCTTTAATTAAGTACTATTTTTCATTCGAAGTATTTAGCAGGTAGCACAATTTCGATGACAAAAATTGAAATATTTAGACTTTTGAAAGAAAAATACCACAGATCAAATTGCCCCTTTTGCTTTCAATGATGTAACAATCTATTCAAATAATTAATACGACCTTATGTTCTGTTCATTATTTGAACACGTACCTACAACAATGAATGAAAAAGAGTAATGAAGTTTCTGATATTTTCCACAATAACCACGTTGTAATTTGCCGACAAACGTCGCCTGCACCTTTTATTGAGTATTAGTATAATTTTTTTATTTGAAGTATTTCGCAAGTAGCACGACTTCAATGACAAAAATTGGAATTTTCAGACTTTTGAAAAAAAAAATCTTATACCATATCCGAAAGAGCATTAAATAGGCTAGTTTTCGAGATCATTTGCTGATTCAGTCCGATACAACAGTTTTTCACAGTAAATAGTCAAACTTTAGTTTAGTAGAGGTTTTCGGATTTAAATTAAATTGAAAGAATTTTTTGAAGGTCAGCGAGCTACTTTTTAATGTAATTATAGGTCGATTATCTCAACCAACTATTGATGAAAGCACAAGAAAAATAATCATAAGTTAAAAGTTATGTATATTCAAAACAGGCGAAAAAATTACCAAACAGTATAGAGTTTTGAAAAAAACATAAGAGTGGCAATATCTCGAAAACCAGAAAACTTTTACTGAAGTCATGTTGATGTTATCTGATTGACCTGAAATTAATCTACCTCCAGTGTCAATCTTGCGTGTTATTTACGGGACATCCTGTATGTATATATATATATATATATATATATATATATATATATATATATATATATATATACATATATAATATATATATATATATATATATATATAATATATATATATATAGAGAATATATATATATATATATATATATATATATATATATATATATATATATATATATATATATACATACATATATATATATATATATATATATATATATATATATATATATATATATATATATACATATATATATATATATATATATATATATATATATATAGAGTAAATAGAAAAAATTTCATCAATTTTTCATGCATAGATATTACGAGATACGACATAAAATATAATGTAGAGCCATATACCCTGAGAAATATTCAAGCTATATTCCACAAAAATGTGAACTCTTGAGTAATAAGAAGAAAATCCTTCAATCGAATGCAATATGCAGTTAGACGTTGTTCAACGGTTTCGAGGAAACTGTGATACAATGTGGAGATACAAAAGAGCGAAATCTGGGTTAAAATTGCATTTTATTGACATACGAGAAGAAACCGTGAAGCACGTTTAAGTTCTATTGAAGTTTTTCAACTCAGAATGGCCGATTAGCAAACATTGCATTGACTTTCCATTCTGCATTTCATATTGAACTAGAGAATGATAAAATCGAAACTCAATACACATATATAATCCAAAGTGGAGAACACGATTTACCTGGCTCCAAGAATCTATTATTCTCATCCCTCTAACATTCAAATTTCAGAAAGTTACCTTTCTTTTAGGAAGAACTTTAGTCGTATATTCAGAACTAAGAAACATTATAAATCCCTCAGAATGGATATTCTTGCAATTTTGTATGATCACAGAATGAGGAAACGTACATGATCTCGTTAAAATGATGTTCACTAAATCGAATTTGACGATATTGATAACGAATTTTGACATTCACCGGATCTGTAGAATTAGAATCGGATTGTGAATGATTTGCTCTTTCCAGAGAAAGAGTTATGCTTCTCTAGACGTTTCTTGGCATTTGAGTCGAATGAGCTGAAATTTGGTACCTGGGATTGTTTTCGTTGCAGAACGAAAGTATTTGGGTAAATTTCTGCAACCTCCGCGATTTTTATGTACTTAGATATTTGTTATGTTTTCGTGGTTTTTGAAAATTTGCTTAACTCCACAGCTCGTGCAAATTGATTCAGAGGGTTCAAATTTAGTACGTAGATTGAGTTAATGCTGAGAAAGTGCCTTTGGGTAAACATAACCATCTTCCTCAGTCGCGCTGCCACGCGCGGAGACTATTCCGTTCAAATCGCATCTCCACCTGCTTGGCATCAGTACACGATGCACTTCGCGAAATTTTGTTTGCAATAAAAGGTTGAAATTTAATATGTGGATTGAGTTGATGTTGAGGAACGTTCGTTAGTTGATTTCAATTTTTTTCCTTCACTACGATGCACTTCTCAATTTTTTTTTTCATAAAATAAATTATCATCTACTTTTTAATTTGTTTTGTTTTTTAAACGTAATTTGTTAAAATATTATTCAATTCGTTGGAATCGCATCTCCATGCATTGCATTTCGTGCGAAAAATACGACTTTAGTGATGGAGCTCTGCTACTGTTTTTTTTTATATCATAGCACACAGTCATCACACGAAAGCGAAACATTGCTGTGCACTAGAAAGACACTAGATTACGTCCTGGCACGTGTGCTTTGGCGGAATGTGCATTCTGCTTGTCCCACTCTTTCAATTTAGGCGAAACAGAGGTTTTCTCTACCATGTCAATTTACCCTGAATGTGTCTTTTAAAAATGAGTTTTATCAACGAACACAAAGAGAATATCAATAAGAGAATGAACGTCAACATTTAGACCCATCTTCTGTCTTTGTACAGACGCACGCAATTGCAGGGACGTGATGTTATACACTTCAGATGTCATTTCGTTTCACTTTCCTCTTTCTTTTTAAGTTTTCTGTGATTAGAACCAAAGGAAGTACAGTTCGGTAATGTATTCAAATTCTGTGCGTCGGAATTTTAGTCATATGTCAGACTATTTTCATATAAACAATTAAGAGTCTTTTGAATTTGAAGTTGTATTGTTTTTAACGAATGTACCAACGTCGTTTCTTATCAGTTCACATAGCCAGAGTCAGTTGTACGTTTACTTGAGTCCTGTATTTATTTTGTTTGTTTTTTTCGTAACACGTTCGAAAATATGGATTTGATGGCACTTGCTAAGTTTGTCAATTATTCCCTCACTTTCAATATGAATATATATATATATATATATATATATATATATATATATATATATATATATATATATATATATATATATATATATATATATATATGTATAAATGAGTGATGGGCCACCCCTATAAATTTTCAATGGATTCTTCGATTTTATTGAAATTTGGGTGGTTTATCTCAGATATAATTTTGAATTTTTTCACATGCAAAATCAATATGGCTGACTTCCGGTTTCACAGAAAACGATATAAAAATTAAAAATTTAAACAGAACACCCTATATATTTTTACATATTTTAATTCAGAGGCTTCAAATACATACATTCCATCTGTCAAATGTCATTTCTGACGCAGTTTCAATTTTGTTTTTCATTTTGTTTTTTTTATCGTAGATGGCTGCGACGTCGTCTAAATCATAGATAATTGATTAAGAATATCGCCCAAAGTAATAATTTTTCAAAAAATTCATTTTCGTGAAGTTTGTTAACGATTAAATTGTTTCTCGAACCAAAATTCAGTTTTTTAAATAGAAACATACATGGGCCACCCCGTATATCAAAAAGCTCCTTCAAATTCCTTCGAAATGATTCACACATTAGTTTTCTCAATTTCTAAATAACGAAGTAATTATTGAAAATCTTATTCTTATTAGTTCCCTTTGCTCCTGAGACCGACACTGGTCGGTTGATACATTGATATCATATTATTTTATATATATATATATATATATATATATATATATATATATATATATATATATATATATATTTGTCTATTTATACGATTTTTGATTTGCATTATATATATATATATATATATATATATATATATATATATATATATATATATATATATATATATATATATATATATATATATATATTTGAGGGTATGCGCTTCCGTGTGGGTGATTATTGTACAATAAGAGATACTCTCATGTCTCTGCCAAGCTTTCGCAAATATTTTATTGCTTCATCAGGGCTTCTACAAAAATAAAATGATATATTAAAAGGTACCCTTAAATATAAATTCATAAAAATTCAACGATTCGCTATACAACTAAGCAATATATATGTGTATATATATATATATATATATATATATATATATATATATATATATATATATATATATATACATATTCATTCGAATTGTTGCTGCCTGTGAACTATTTCTAATCTCTTGATAATTATTAGCAATAACCGGCTTGTTAAATCTCAAAAAACTTGATTTTATTAAATAGTCGACGTTTCGCCACGACATTCGTGGCTTTATCAAAAGTTTTGATAAAGCTACTTTATCAAAATTTTTGATATAGCCACGTATGTCGTTGCGTACCGTATACTTTTTAATAACATCAAGTTTTTTGAGATTCAACCAGCCTGTTATTGCTAATAATTATCAAGAGATTATATATATATATATATATGTATATATATAGGTATATACGTATATATATATATATATATATATATATATATATATATATATATCTATATATATATATATATATATATATATATTATATATATATATATATATATATATATATATGTATATATATATATATATATATATATATATATATATATATATATATATATATATATATATATATTTATATATAAACATAAACATTGGAATAATAACCCGCTGCTTAATTTACTTGATGTTATAACGAATAGTTGCGGAAAATTTCAGAATTACGATCGTTCAAAATTTTCATGATTTCGAAGAAAACGTATGAAAACTAAATCATCCTAGGATCAGACTGAACATCTTGAAAGCGAAACCAATGGGACTTGAGGGACAAATAAGCTCTTCATTCTCTTATAATATCCGCACCAGTGATATATACTTGAGGTTATTGGATTAAACTTCGAATACTCATTCGAGAAGTGGAATTAGGGTTGTCGAAGCCTAGACCGCTTCAGAAGCATGATTACCTACATTATAGAGATAATAAAGCTCAACAGTAATTTACAATATAGGTATATATTGCGTATAAGATAACATTCATAGAACATTCGAGTGAGCATTTTACTTATAGTATGTGAATACAATGAACTTCTGAATTTCTAATTTTAAATGCCCTCAATCTGAACATCTGTATCAAATTATACATTCTTTCTAGTCTAAAGTTTAATTTTGAATTTTTCAATCTCTCTTCAGGATAATGTCTGTATGAATTATAAAATTAAGTAAAAAAATTATGGTTATTTAATTTACTGTATTGAATAGTGATGAAAGTAACATGAATTGTTGGGTTTATGATCAAGGCGTATATTTTTTACTCATTTTTTCTCTGAATATAATACTAGATAAAATGTTTTCAAGCTAAAAAAATAAGAATATAAAAAAACTCTATCACAGCGAGCTGCATTAAAAAAGCAGGTTTTCAAAACGTACCCAGTTTGAAAAAATTATTCATTCAATTATGACTTTTGTTTCAAAACCAAAAAACAAAAATTGCCCTCTATCGTGTAAACAATATTTATTTCTTCCTCCGGGGGTCAAGCCCCAACCAATTTATATCGAAATAAATACCATCCAAGATACTATACGAAACTACCTACATACAAAGATTCAATCCTATGGTACCAAAATTGCGCCTTCTATCGTGTAAACAAGATTTATTTTTTC
>JARQZK010000005.1:427500-472500 GCA_030704885.1 Cynegetis impunctata
ATGTTTTTTCAAATGGCACCCTATTTTTTATCGCTTCTTCGGTTTCTACATAGAGAATAAAAGATACTTTATGAAAATCTTTATTTCGAAAATATTGACGGTTTCCGAGATTTTTGGCTTATTTGGTTTTTTTCCAATATTTGTCACTCAGAATATTTTAAATTATAAAGTTGTGCCAAGTCCAATTGAAATTTATTTTTGGTCAAATATTCTACATTGATTACTTTCTCAAACGATAAATCTGAAATCGATTTGCGATATACAGGGTATGAAAAACCGCTTGCCATGTATTGTAAATGAAAATTTGCAGAATCTTCCTTATTTTAAATGGAACACCCTGTATATTATCTATCCATAAGAAGCGCCACCAAAGGCTCTACAAATGTCATCAAGTATTCTCTATGGTTAAGTTTACTAGTTTTTCTCAAAATGGCTCTTTTTTTCGAAAAATGGCTAGTATTCATAATTCTTCGCTTAGATCTCGATGAACGACTTCTTTCAGAGCGAAATCCATTTGACGACTGATAAGAATAAACGAAAGATATCTTGTTTCAGTTATGTACATAACAAGGTGTCCAAACAAATATTTTTTCATGATATAAATGTATATTGCAATTCATTATCTTTATTAGTAGCTGGCCTGATGCGCTCATGTTTAGAATAATTGATAAATCCAGAAAGATCTTTCACCTGGATGCCTTCTATCAGAATTCCGTTGAGAATAAATTCTACTTGCCAAAAAAGAATTCCTGTCCGATTCACCTAAATACTTTTCGATAACAACATTCTCATGAAATTATATCGAAATTTCAACTTCACGAATTACTAAAGATTTCAATACCTACTTATTTGAAGGCAAATATTTTGATCTGTCATTTGCCAGACTACTTGATTACCAATAAATATATTTTCCCTGAAAGTTTGCTTTGGACCGAAATAATATTGCACAAATTTCGACATTATTGAAATTATTTTAAATATTCAATAACATACATTTTGTGTTGTAATTCACAACTTGTTTATCTACCAACAGGTAATATTTGAAAGAAGTTGTTCATTGAGATCATAGGGAAGAAATATGAATACTAGCCATTTTCCGAAAAAAGAGCCATTTAAAGAAAAAATAGTAAACTTGACCATAGGGAATACTTGATGACATTTGTAGAGCCTTTGCTGGCGCTACTTATGGATCGATAATATACAGGGTGTTCCATTTAAAATTAGGAAGATTCTGCAAATTTTCATTTACAATATATGGCAAGAGGTTTTTCATACCCTGTATATCGTAGGTCGATTTCAGATAATTATATCGTTTGAGAGAGTAACCAATGTAGAATATTTGACCAAAAATTAATTTCAATTGGACTTGGCTCAACTTTATAATTTAAAATATTCTGAGTGACAAATATTGGAAAAAAAACCAAAAATGCCAAAGATCTCGAAAACCGTCAATATGTTCGAATTTTATGAAGTATCTTTTATTTTCTATGTAGAAACCGAAAAAGCGATAAAAAATATAGGTTGCCATTTGAAAAAACATAGTTGGTATCCGCCCAGAAAAAATCTACAAATAAAATTAAATCATTTATATCACGCAGTCTTCAGTTGAACCATGTAAAATCAAAGTGAATAATTCCATTTAACAAATATTTCCATAAATTTCCAACTGAGGAAACGCTTACATATTCGAAATGAATACATTATATGATTTATATTAATCTGTTAGTAATTCAATGAATTTTTTTCAGAATATGCAGGATGATATGAATGCCATAGTTATCTTATCTATACTTACGTTTATTCTGCTGAGCGTTCTACTGGCTTGCCAATTTCCCATTATACTGGAATCGGAAGTGTGGGCCCTCGTTTCCTCGCTTACTGTCACAGCCGTCGTGTCTACCTCCATGGTCTGGCTTGCCGGAAGACATGCCGCACTGCCTCTATTTGCACTTATATTGGCTATTCATACAATGTTGCCGTTGTCGAGAACGGTATCAATAGCCGTAGCTGTCGTAGTGACACTGGGACATTTGGCAGCGTCGATGGTAGGGAAAGTTAGAGCAGACTTAAATTTTATTCAGGTAATATTTGTTTGAATATATGCTTATTAATCTTTATATATAAATTATTTGACATTGCATTGGATAAAATATTCAACAGAACAAGTAGGACTACTGGAATATTATATAGTATATATATATATATATAGATATATAAATATAGATATATATATATATGTATATATATATATATATATATATATATATATATATATATATATATATATATATACAGGATGTCCCATAAATAACACGCCAGAGTGACACTGGAGGTAGATTGGCTTCAGGTCAATCAGATAACGTCAACATGACCTTAGTAAAAGTTTACTGGTGTATGAGATATTGCCACTCTTTAGTTTTTTCCAAAAATCTATACTTTTTGGTCATTTTCTCGCCTGTTCTGAATATAAATAACTTCTAACTTATGGTTTTTTTTCTTGTGCTATTATCAATAGTTAAATAATAATTTAAAGGACCTTATGTTCTGTTCATTATTTGGACGCCTACCTACAATAATGAATAAAAAAGTGTAATGAATAGCGGTTTCAGATATATTCTACAACAACTACCACGTTGTAATTTGCCGAAAAAAAAACGCCTGTACCTTTTATTAAGTATTATTTTTTATTTGAAGTATTTCGCAATCGACTTCAATGACAAAAATTGGAATATTCAGACTTTTGAAAAAAAAATACCAAAAATATTATACCGTTTTCGAAAGAGCATTAAATAGGCTAGTTTCAAGATCGTTTGCTGATTCTGTCTGGTTCAATATTTTTTCACAGTAAATAGTCAAACTTTAGTCAAGGATTTCGGATTTAAAATAAATTGAAACAACTTGATTTTTGTTGGAGCTAGCGAGTTAGTTTTTAATGAAATGATAGGTCGATTGTCTCAACCATCTATTGATGATAGCACAAGAAAAAAAACCATAAGTTAGAAGTAATTTATATTCAAAACAGGCGAGAAAATGACCAAAGAGTATAGATTTTTGGAAAAAACATAAGAGTGGCAGTATCTCGAAAACCAGAAAACTTTTACTAAGGTCATGTTGATGTCATCTGATTCACCTGAAGCCAATCTACCTTCAGTGTCACTCTGGCGTGTTATTTACGGGACACCCTATGTATATATATATATATATATATATATATATATATATATATATATATATATATATATATATATATATATATATATAATATATATATTTATATATATATATATATATATATATATATATATATATATATATATATATATATATATATATATATATATATATATATATATATATATATATATACATTTTCTGTATTCTGTATTTTTGGGAGTGCAGTCGAGATCACAGCACTTAGGCCCCATTGGGACCTTTGTGCATCCTCATCGGGAACATCACCAGCCTAGACTCCCAACCATCCCAGTCGTTTGAAGAAGAGGGTGATTGCACCTAGGGGGATTTCCCTCAAGGTGGCTAAAATTGGCCACCTTTCACCCAGAATGGATTCTCGGAGTGAGAAGACAGCGGGGCATTCACAGAGAACATGTTGTACCGTCTCGTCTTCCTGTTCACAACCTCTGCTGAGAGGTGTGTCGCTTAATCCCATATTGAATAAGGGCTTGCGAAGTTGGCAGTGTCCCGTTAAAATTCCCACGACATTGCGTAGTTTTCCTCTGGGCATCGCCAGGTAATTGCTGCATCTTTATTGGGATAATTTAAAAGTTCCCTGGCAAGTCTGCAGGTGGTTGTTTCAGCGGTAGTAGACTGGAAGGGCCTGGACCGAATATGTTCAGGCCGGCTGCTTTTCTAGCCAATTCGTCAGCTTTTTTGTTGCCATTGCATCTCGAGTGGCCTTTAACCCAGCACACCATAATTTGGTTTGTATGGGCTGCACCCGCAAGTGCTTGATGGCATTCCCATAGTGACTGTGAAGTTATTTTATGATTCTTCAGGGCCAGTAACGATTGTCTACTATCTGTGTAGATTTTAATGGTTTTGTTCGTTATGTTCCTACGAGCAATCTCGTTCGCGGCTATGGTTATACCCGTTAGCTCTGTCTGAACTATGTTGGCACATTTGTCCATGGTCCACTTAAGTTGAAATCGCAGGTGTCTCGAATATATTCCACAGCCTGCTCCTTTTTCTCGCTTTGATCCGTCCGTGAAAATATTGATCGTTCCTTCATCGGAGGTCTCATTTCCACTGTTTGTGTGAATTGAGTAGGATTTATCAAAAACAAATCGCGGGGGAATGCTGTCTGCCTTAACCTGTAGCAGGGGTATCGTGTTTTAGTAGCCATTCAAAAGCCACAGGCGACGTCTAGTCTCCCCAACATCCTACTTCTGGCTTTATACCAATAGTCTCAAAAGGCGTGCCATAGTTGCCAAGGCCACTTCTTGTAGATAAATATCCAAAGGTGGCAGCGCATTAGCCATCACCTCTATTGCCCTAGTTGGTGTTGTTTCGCATAGCTCCGGTCACACTTAGACACGCGGTCCTTTGTATCTGCCCAAGCTTGAGTTTTGCTGTTGCCTGTTGGCTTTTTAGGCCACCAGACAACAGCTCCATAGGCCTATCATCCGGTCTCACGATGGCAGTATATATCCACATGACCAATCTGGGTTTCAGTCCCCAGGTTTTCCCCATGATCCTGCGGCACTGTCCGTAGGAGATGTGTGCCTTTTTTAGTCTTCTCTCCAGGGTTGAAGATTCCAAGGTGAGTTTGGCGTCAAAGGTCACTCCCAGATATTTGACCTCTGACATGAAACTTAATTCTGTGTTTAGGAGAACAGGTGCTTTTTAATTGGCCCCAGTTTCCTTTTCTTTGTGAAGAGAACCATCTCCGTCTTTATGGCGGGTTGATTGATAGAGAGTTCTCTTCACACCATCTTTCGATTATTCTTAGGGCTCCCTGGCATTTCTGTCGCACAGAACTCCTTAAAATTTTCCACTTAGCAGTATCTTTAAAGTCATCTGCGTATGCAAATTGAGTAGAATTCCTCATCGCATAGGCGGCGGCAAGAGGCTGTCGAGAACTAGGTTCCATAGCAGCGGAGATAGGGACACCCCCCTGCGGACAGCCTCTCGCGACCATTCCCCTGACGACGATGTTGTCTACACTGATTCTAACAGCTCTTTTTGAGAGCATGTTTTGAGATCCAGCCCCTGACAGTCTGGGGAAAACCTCTGTCTGCCAGTGCGGATTCAATTTGGGGAAGGTGTTTTGTCAAACGCACCCTCGATGTCTTATGAACACCCCCAGGGTGGACTCTTTGTTGTCCAAAGATTTCTCAATCCGACCAGCGACCAGAATGAAGGGCTTGTGTCGGTGGATCTGCCTGGGTATATGCGTGCTGGTTGGATGCAGTGGTTGTGTATTCAAAATAGCATCCCTTAGGTATCGTTCGCATAATCTCTCCATTGTTTTCAGCAGAAACGAGGTCACGACTAATTGGTCGATATGCTTTGGGTGTGGTAATCCATTCTACCTGTCTTAGGAAATAAATACCACCCTCCTCCCTCCAAGGCTGTGGTATGTACCGGCGCCCGCCAAGCACGTCCTGAACATCCTCATTCAGGTGCGGCATTAATTCGCCCAAGCCCCACTGTAGCAAGGCGGGTAAATGCCGTCAATGCCTGTGATTTGAAGGGTGAGAAGGTCTGTATTGCCCAGCTATTCTGTCATCAGTAACTATTTGGTTGGCTTGTTGCCACTCCAAGTCTGAAGGTTCTATTTCAGTTTCAGTTGGCCATTCCTTCCCTTTTGTGACCACGGAATTGGGGAAGTGAGTTTGCATAAGCAACTCTAGGCTTTCACAAAGATCAGCAGTTGTGGTGCCGTCTTCTTTATTCAGTAGACCTAAATTTGTGTCTCGATCTTTAGCAAGGATTTTATAAAACCTAGCGGCCTCTGAGTAGTCTTCGACTATATATATATATATATATATATATATATATATATATATATATATATATATATATATATATATATATATATATATGAGAGATCAATATGATAAGGCCTGTTATACATAAAAACTAGAAATTCGTTTGCCTTCCAACGTTATCAAGAGACAAGTGTGGCATGCACCCGTTGCAACTCTTCGCACGGCAGAATTAAAAAGTTATTAGTGATAAAAGCAATATTATAGCGAATGTTCCAGATCAAAAGCTGGTCGAAAGATATTACATGCGACGAAATAAAATAAATTTGAAATTTTATTGCAAAAATTAACTTGAATTCAATAATCAAATCATGAAAAATATACAAGTTGAACTAGGAAAATTCTTCCATAATTTGATAGTTATCAAACAACTTTCCAAGTGAGCTGGTTAGGGGCCGTTCAAGTATTACGTAACGCAATTTTTGAAGATTTTTGACCCTCCCTCCTCCCTATGTAACGCTCCGTAACGTTTTCATGAACCCCTCCTCCCCCCTATAAACGTTACGTAACGCCCAAGTGACCATTTTTACCTAACAGTCACAAATATGTTGCGCAAAGTACCGGAAAGTTGCTAAAATACCGTTTTTATTGTTTTAATCGTGTTTTCGTTAATAATAAACAAAACAAGAGATTTTTATTTAATAAACAATCATACATAATGTGATATGTTGAAAAGGGCTCAAATTTGTCCTTATAAACTTTTACTACTAATCTTACATTTAATTATGCCGTTTTCCTGACTTAGCCCTGTCCTTGCTTACATTTTTAGCTAACTTCATCCACCATTATTTTTCTCATGCATTATTCAATTTTCGCTTATTAGCAGGTTTTCACTTTGAAAACCTGCTTATTGAAATGGGGGCGATTAGCAAAGTAGGACCTAGGCCCAAGATAGTTTTTCGTTTCATGACATTTCAGGATGCTTGGCATCAAAAACCCAATTTCAAAAGTCTCTCTTTCTCTACATATGTATCTAATATATATATATATATATATATATATATATATATATATATATATATATATATATATATATATATATATATATATATATATATATATATATATATATATATATATATATATATATATATATATATATATATATATATATATATATATATATATATATATATATATATATATATGTATATATATATATATATATATATATATATATATATATATATATGTATATATATATATATATATATATATATATATATATATATATATATTTATATATATATATATATATATATATATATATATATATATATATATATATATATATATATATATATATATATATATATATATATATATATGTATATATGTATATATATATAATAAATAAATATAAAATAAATACGTTTATTCAGTTATGATTTACAGTAAATTGACAACATGATTTACAGTAAACTGACAACATGTTTTAAATATATATATATATAATATATATATATATATATATATATATATATATATATATATATATATATATATATATATATATATATATATATATATATGTATATATGTATATATATATTTATATATATATTTATATATATATATATATATATATATATATACATATATACGTATATATATATATATATATATATATATATATATATATATATATATATATATATATATTCGTATGTATGTAGGAAGATAGTTTCGTAGTTTCGCCTTCTGTGTATTACGTGTTTGAAACACTTAATGAAAACTGGCAACGGAAACAAAATATAAATGACGAATAATACAGTCGAGGTATTTCCCATAAAACATAAACGGATAGAGTTGCCAACTTGGGACAACAAAATAAAACTGACTTACAATACAATCGAGGGATTCCCCATAAAAAATAAACGAAAAGAGTTAACAACTTCGGAGATTCAAATTCTCTAGTTTTTTATTTCAATGAAAATCAATGTTACGTAGCGCGTTGTTCGAACCCCTCTCCCGCCCCTGTAACGCATCGTAACGTTTTACAAGACCCCCCCTCCCCCCAAATTGCGTTACGTAATACTTGAACGCCCCCTTATTTATATATAATATATATATATATATATATATATATATATATATATATATATATATATATATATATATATATATATATATTCCGAGACGCGAAAGCAGCATTCTCAATCCAATGGTGAATTATAACATACGCCACACTTGCAGAGCAGATATTTCATGTCTATCAGTATGTATTATCGCGACGGTATTCTGCATTTTCTATTTTAGACGTGAATTTTTGGTTTCCAGTATATATGGTCTGGTCGAGGGAGCTATGGGTTGTTATCCTTTTAGTAGTCCGACCGCAATTTATATTAGGGAACAATTAGAAATTTTTTTCACTCTAAGTCGAATAAGCTGCTCTGAAGAGATCTATTAAGTTCGAAACAGATGTATGCAAATTTTGAGTCTGAGTTACTTGACGTTTTCTTTAATCACTATTGGATTGTGAATTCAGATTTCGCGTCTCGGAATATATATATAACCAGCTTCTTTGGAAAGTTGTTCGCTAATTTCTAAGTTATTGAAAAATTTTCCTAGGCTATTATAACTATTATAGACGATAATGATAATGAAATAATAATGAATTCAATTAACTAAAATATCAAAAAACTTAATGCTCATCTATAAGATGAAACAGACAAATAAGATCCCTATTCGATTAATGACAAGAACTTTAAGAAAATAGTACTTTAGGAATACTCCGTGTACTTATTATAATAATTCCGAATGACGAAAACCAGACCTGTTTCAAGACGAAACAATAAATGGAGGATGCTTTTTCGCCAACTTGAATTTCCGTCGGCATAAGTATGATGAAGAATTCAAGAAACGATTTTCTTGTTATCAAATGATACGGAGCAGTAAAAAAGCATAGAAACGTGTTACAGTAGGAAATGGGGAAAGACTACGACAAAAGACATACGAAGCTGCAAAACCAAGTTAAATATTAAACATGAGTCTTAAAGTTGAAGACAAGCACATCATCAATTTTATAAGAAATTGGAATCACTTTATTTTTAACCAAGATATCTTAGAATGTAAATTATTTAGAAAAGTGAAAAAGGGATTTCTATATGAATATTCTAGATGACAATGAACAGAATTTGAATAATTCGAATACCCTAGCTGATGAAAATGTCAGTAGAATGAATAAAGCTACTAGAATTCATACCTTTGTAGGTTCGTGTTGCGTGCACTGTATTTTGTAGCTTTCAACTGTCCGCTTATATTTCTATTAAATTCTTCTCACCTTATTTCAATCATAGTAGTGACATTTTGTGAATTTAAACTACAAGAGGCAGACAGTTCTTCCATAATTCCGCTAATCTTCAGAACAATGAGAAATTTTATTCGACAAATTCACGTGTTTGATCCATCAATTCAAACCAGAAAAACGTAGGATTGAATACCACGTAATAAATGCTGAAATAATTTTAGCATATTACCTGATCACATGGTCTAAAAATAATATTTCATCAAAATTACCCTGGAACCCAAAAAAGTATATTTCTAAACTTATTTCAATGCATGATCACATCAAAATGCTTACGGAATTTCTTCAATACTCATCGGTAAGGAAAAGCATCCGTTCAAAAGATGTCTTAGAAATCAACAAAAAAAAAGAAAACAGTATTGAATTTCGCGCGAAATTAGATTCTTTGTCCGAAGGAAACAATGATGAACTATCCACTTCCACTGATTATATATATATATATATATATATATATATATATATATATATATATATATATATATATTTATATATGGATAATATACATATATTTTATATATATATATATATATATATATATATATATATTATATATATATATATATATATATATATATATAACAATCAAATCATGAAAAACATACTTTACATAAAGTGAATAAGGAAAATTCTTTAGTAATTTTAAAAATCATTAAACAACTTTCCAATGGAGCTGGTTATACGTATTCCGCAACGCAACATCTGCATTCACAATCCAACGGTGAATTATAGAAATTGTCAAGTCACCCCGACTCAAAATCTGCATGCAGCTGTTTCGATCTTATTAGATCTCATCAGTGCTGCTTATTTGACTTGGAGTGAATTAACACATTTCTAATTGTTCTCAAATACAAATCGTGGTCGGAAACAATATATGGATAACAACCCAGAGAACAACCAAAGATATTGTAAACCAACAATTCATCAATAGATCAAAAATGCAGAAATTTGTAGAGAAAACACGTACCTATCCTTGACACCGATTTACTGGTCATAAAGAAATGCCAATTCACATTAATTTTTGTATTCTGAATTTTAATGCCTTCTGTTCCATTGACTCGTCATTTACATGCTTCAAATTTACAGTACCGGAATTTTTTTTGTTTCAGATAATTCCCGAAATGATTCTCCTCCTCACTGGAAGCTGCACTGGTTTGTATTACCGTCACATGACCGAAGGAGCCCATAGACGTACGTTTGTAGGAACAAGGACATGCATAGAATCCAGAGTGAAATTGGAGTGCGAAAAAGAACAACAAGAACAGCTTCTTTTGAGCGTAATTCCTGCGTATATTGCTGCAGAGGTATGTTTGAACAAAATATAATTTTCAGGAGTATACCTTCCATTGATCTTCATAAAAAATTCATAATTAATCAACAAATATCTCTCAAATCTATTATAATAAACGTCCTAAATCAGTAGAACATAAGAACATATTGAACAGATTCAACTATATATATATATATATATATATATATATATATATATATATATATATATATATATATATATATATATATATATATATATATATATATATATATATATATATATATATATATATATATATATATATATATATATATATAAAATTTAAACTTGTACTACTACCTTATTATTGCAGATGTCAAGAGTTTAAGAAAGCTCACATAAATATATTCTTCTCTGCACTTTTCAATTAAAATTACAAATATTCTGGAAACATGATTAACACATAAAGTTATTATGTTTTGATTCAACCTTACAATACTTTTTTCATTATAACTATTGCACCAATCTTCAAGAACGAAAAACAGAGCAAACATAATTAATAGGAGGCAATACATATTTTGTGAAACATTCCGATTAATTCATATAATTGCAACAACAAAAAAATTGTTAAACATTTATTCTAGAATATTTTGATAAATATGTAAAATTAGGATTTCTCATTGCGAAATTGTAATCAAATTTAGTTAAGACTCACCACACTTGAAAGGCATTTTTTTATTTTATTTTTAATTAAAAGTATCTATCTTATAATACAATACAAATAAGAATTATGCCATAAGTCACAATGACATTCTTGGAAAGTAGAATTAAAAGCTCCGCAAAAGTGTTCCGATGTCATCTTGTAACTCTTCCCTCCTGCGCTTCGAACGTTCTCGTTCACAATACAAGGCTAGACTAAATATGATTTACGTGAAACATCTATAATATGAGGTCAATAGCGCACGAATATTATCAGTAGTAGTACTATAAGTACTTCAAAATAATCAGGTCAATAACTTGTTGCATAATTACAAAGAGTGTCAGTTTGACAGTCTAAATCTTATTCTGTCAAACTGACACGATTTGTAATTATGCAGGAAGTTTGAGATGTATAACAACCGTATTTATTTTGAAGTACGTATTGCATTTGAGACGAGTATTTATTGAGTAAATAAAGTTAAATCTCCGAATCGACTCATTTTTGAACAGTTATTGATTAACGTCAAAATTTGACGGTCCTGTTAGTTTCCGATTGGTAGAGTTACTCTATGTATAATCAGGTATTATCGAAATTATACAAGGTAACTTAACAAAATTGATCGTTCTGATTGGTTGAAAATTATACAAAAAAAATAATCAGTTATAATATCACAAGAGCATCGAAAATAATCGACTATACTTCCGAATCACGAGACGTATTTTGCGAAAGATACACGAGAGAGCAGCTCGAGTGATGTTTTAAGAAAATACGTCGAGTGACGAGGTCAGTATAATCGATTATTTTCGATTGCTCAAGTGGTATTCGTTACGATTATATAACGAATAAAAAGTATTAATTTTTTTAATATATATCGTGATCATATAACTCATGTATGAATAAGCCAATAGAATCTGTGAATTTTGCATAACTACCGCGTATTGATGAGTGAATATACCCTTGACGACGTGATATAATCGTTTTGGTGTTTCGCCTCGTGTCAAAATGTGAATGTTTCCATATTGACGATGTTTTGACGTTTTTCAAAGAAAAATTAATATTTTTTATTCGTTATATAATCATAACGAATACCACTCGAGCAATCGAAAATAATCGATTATACTGACCTCGTCACTCGGCGTATTTTGTTAAAACACCACTCGAGCTGCGTTTCGCAAAATACGTCTCGTGACTCGGTAGTATAATCGATTATTTTCGATGCTCTTGTGATATTATTACTGATAATTTTTCGTAATAAAAAATTTTTTGTTTTGCCTGAGTTATGAATTTAGTAAAATCATTATTGTCGTTGAGGAGTTGAATGCCCTTGGTATATAGCTGGTATATGGCTGAGATAGAATACTAGCAGATGATGTAATTTTATTCATTATATCTTCTTCTCAATATTTCCTTTTAGGTAGAAGATTGAACTTTCAATGATAGCTCTTAAATCAATATCAATACGATTACTAGTTAGGTATGTTAAATTTTGCAAATTGTGTGAATTATGAGAAAGTTGTTCATACCTTATTGCTCTATATGTAATATTTGTGAAAACTTAGTTATTCTGGTGCAATTCAGGGACTCTCACTTTTCTCAGTCCTTTTTAGAAAAACCCAGTACAGAAACTAGTTTCTTCATTTATTTTACGATGTTCACAATTGTGCTTGGGATGCTCCGAAAATTAATTAATGAATGTAAACAATTTGGAATAAGAAAACCATTATATATATATATATATATATATATATATATATATATATATATCTAGTGGGAAAAAATAACTCCGTAATATAAAACTGTAATTAGGTTATTGGGTGGAACAGCTCAAAGGGCTAGAATTTTGTAAACTCTTCTTTATTACATCAACGTTTCGGTCCAACCATTGAAACCTTCTTCAGGACTACTAAAAATACAAAAAATCCACAATAAAACACCATTCACTGACAATATGGGACTCCGACTTACATAAAATGAGATTATCGATATTAGACTACAACATTCCCCTTGAAATCTCACTACCATAAGTGGTAATCGTTTTCAAAAAACAATTTTAATCAATCAAAAAACAACTTGAAAACCTACAATCTCTAACAAGGATAACTAATTACATCTGAATACATTAACAAAAACATAAATCAAGAAACTTATAAGGAACGGATCTGTCAATCAGCTGATTCAACAATTATTAAATTAATTTTAGGTTGACAATCATAGAGTAAATTTTGTATGACAACCGACAGACTGAGCACAGAATTACAAAACTAATCTAATAAAAACTACACTGTCACACTAACCATAACCATTACACTACTTTATTCTCAGATCCTTCCGTCTTTCTCTGATCTCAAAGTCTCCTTCTCCTTTCTCGCAATTCGAACAGAAAAGAGTACCTAAATATTTCTCACATTGGCCACATCACTCCTTTGGTTCATAACATTGTCATGGGATCTGATATTAAACATTTTTAGGAAACATCTCTTCCTGTAATTACGTTCCACTTCCAAAATCTTTGCCTCCATGAATTTCATCACATGACCCGTGTCTCTACAATGTAAGGCTAGAGCACACTTCTTTGTCAAAATATTTATGTCGCTTTTGTGTTGACTAATACGTTTCTTCAGTTGTTGTGACGTTTGACCTATGTAATTCAGATCACACCCTGAACATGGGATGGAATACACAACATCACTTCTCATGCCAGTTTCAAACGGAGATTTAACGTTAGTAAACAATTACTTCACTGAGAAGTTGTTCTTTGGTATTATTTGAAGGTTGTCACACTTAAGAGGCTCATACAAGTACTACATCGTTTGAAAGCAAGAGCTTTCAAACGATGTATCGCATGCTGTATACTGTCATTTGAGAAAAATATCGATGACGTCATATTTTTGACAGATGTCATTAAAAAAACAAAATAATTTGGTCAAAATGTAGGAAACAGGAAAACTAAATCGACCTGTTCGAGCGTTTTCCATAAAACCTGAAGGCTACCAAATTATTAGGGTAAGTCCATACTTTTTTTCCGCAATATATATATATATATATATATATATATATATATATATATATATATATATATTATATATATATATATATATATATATATATATATATATATATTATATATTATCTATATATATATCTATATATATATATATATATATATATATATATATATATATATTGCGTATATATATATATATATATATATAGTCACTTGCATTATATTTTCGAAACTTTTTTTTTATTTTTATATAAAAAATAAATTTTAATTTTTTTTTTAGTAAAACAATTTCTTAATTATATATATATATATATATATATATATATATATATATATATATATATATATATATTTCTATTTTCATTGACGTTTCGGTCTGTTACTTTGACCTTTATCAAAATGATTGCATCAATAAGTTACCATCACTAAAATAAAAAGACTCATAATAACTTATCGTAAATATCAAAACAGGCTTAACTCACCAGAATTAAAAACTTTTCACATACATCACAGAAATACATTAACAATTTATAAATACTACGCAAAAAAAAAAAACTTGACAATGATCCACAGTAACAAATTTTAAAAAATTGTCGTCTTCATAAACACGTCAGCCTTCGCTTTTAGTTAGAAAGTGAAACACCTATTTTAATTTCAGTTGTTCCTCCCTGTTTATCATTTGCTCAAGATGTTGTTTTATATTTTGCTTAGGCTCTTGATATCTGTTTTTTCATAAATGGCATCCGGGGTTTGTTTTATAAATATTATCTCATGAAACTCACGTTTTCTTTTATGGTATTCTGATTTCAAAATTTTTGTGGAGGAGAAATCAAATTGAAGTTTTAATGTTCGTTCGTGTTTTTTCAAGGTGGTGATGTTCTTCCGATCATATTTATGTCCATTCAGACTGAGTGGACATGCGTAGTAATAGATATTTATTCTAGAAAGATATTTTCTCATTTAACTGAGGTTATCCTATAACGATACGAAGTCTTGTCGCTATATACGTTAATTGTTTTAGTAACAATCCAAACGGGAGCGTTATTCGGAGAAATAAATGGTCTAAGTATTTTATAATCAAATAAGTTTGGAACTTGTTTCTGAATTTCATCATTCATAGCATATGAATATCTGAAACTTACACACAAACCAAGTTTTCATCTTGCGTATACATCAATTATACTTGATAGCGTTAATGAATGAAAGATTTCTTTCTTCTCCTATCAAATATATTCGTGACCTGGTTTCAGAGAATTTTGCATTTACCTTTGGAGTTTGAAAGAAGCGTTTCGAAAACTGAAACTTCAGACTAGTAACATTTACTTCTAGTTTCAATACGTTCATAAAAATAAACCTCGATACGGTCGTGTTGCTTCGAAGATATAAAAGAATAATAGAAATTTAGTGAATTGGCTATAGACTCGGGAATCAAAATTTTACTACTTTTTTTTCTTTCAGGAATACATTCTTTTCTTGATAACTAGGACCCAATATCCCTTAATGAAGAATTTTTAAACCATGTGTTGCTAATGTATTAGGTTTGAAGTCGATTTTTTCACCCAGTTCTTAGATACTACTCAAGCCTCAAATTTTGTATGCCAATCAACTACATGTAAATGTAGTTGTCGATAGTCTATACGTGGCTCTAAGAGCAGAAGAATATTTACGTTAGTTTTTCGTATAATTTTTGCACCAACACTATAAACAAACAATGTTTCTGAAACAAGATTTTACAGAATTTTTCGAAACATAGTTTAGAACGAATTACATAACTTGATGATCTAGAGTTGTTGCTGTTGAATAAATAAATGATAATATTGATTAGCTCCTGAAGCAATAATTTCTTTTTTAAATTATATTCTACTCCGCTATGTATTGAAATACTAACTCAATTTAGTATAAAGCTAATACAAGAGCAGTTATGTGCGTTTATTAGCATTCGGAAGGTCGTGGGTTCATACCTACTCGAAGTCGACTGGTCTGCCATGAGTTTTTTCAGAGGTTTCCTCATGGCGTAAATTACTACTTGCAAACCTATTTTGCTAACTCTAAGCCAGTATTCATCCTCTTAAACTCACCTCACCTCCCTTCTTTCCTAAGTCATCTGGTATTATCCATTCTTAGTGCATTTGTACATACAAGTGTATTCTATTATCTGGTTGAAGGAGTTCCACCTCATAACCCAAGAGGCTCTCCTCAGTTACAGGTACTTGAGGGAGGAATGAAACACGTGTAATTTTTAAGCTATTGCATAGCTTTTATCGAGAGCTTTGAGCGCGGTGACCGAATCAAGAAATTCCGTAACGAAAATAAAACCTAACACCTCCTACTCCGCCTACCATGTAGCTCGGCCGAGCGTTCGCTCAACGTGTATGTATATGGTACGACTGTATGAAGCTCGCACGAGCTGCTCCGAAATCGGACGACACTTATCTTAGCTGGCGATTTCTACAACAACTTCTCTGATGAAAAAATCAGAGCGGTTTACAACTTTTCTTTCGCAAAAATTTAATTTGAAAATTAATAATGATCCACAAGAATCCACAATGACGCGGTATTTTCCAGATATTTAGAGGATATCAAGTCTCAAACTTATGTTTCTTATCTCAGTTACCATAAACTTTTAGTTTCAATGATAAAAACTCCTGAATAACCTACAAGTATTGTAAGAGAATAAAAATATTTTGAACGATATTTAGTTCTCATTTATTCAATAAAAGAAAAATATTTTTTTCTTATCGGTCACCACGCTCAAAAAGTGTTACTTGAATTAATATCAAAGAAAAAACTTGAACTAATATCAAAGAAAAAGAAAAAAAAATACTGCATAAATAAAAAATAAATAAATAGATATAATTGCATCAGTTGATAAAAAATGCTATGCAATAGCATCACCGCGGCAGTCCCCGAGTGCCACACGTTTTTTTAATGCTTTAATTTAGTGATCGTGGTGGTAGTTTTTATTTTCGAAATTTTGTCGATATGACTGTAAATAGAACGGGAATAGATTTTCGATAAACTGGCTATAATGAAAACTGTCTATGCTAGAAGTTATTCGTTAACCGTATTTGAAGTTCATTTTTTTTATCTACCGATTCACTAAAGAATTGACAATATTTTTATTCTTGTTTTCACTTATCGTAGAACGGATATTTGTTTGCAGTTAGAAGTTAATCACATAAATACTGTAAGTTTCTGAAAGTCGTAGTTGAAATGTTTCGTCAGTAAATCATAATTAAGCTGAAAATATTTAGCGTAATGAGTTGCTTTATTTCAATAAACTTTTTCATGATTTTAATTAATCTACGGAACTTTCCTATGCGTCAAAGAAGAAGCTGAAAGTTCTTCGCTCCTTTGATCATCTTACTTTTAGTAAATCAGTTATAATGATTGGCTATTCTGCAGCATTTTGACAGTGAATTGAATCTCTCACCCCGGCTCTTACTTTATATTTAATAGATGAATTTAATACATAATTTGAGTCTAAAGTCACCTGATTATTTAAGACGGTCATCAAATTATCAACTTTATTGAAGAAAATTGATACATTCTGAATATTCTGGTATGATTGTTAATAATAATGGAACATCATTATTTGAAACTGCACTGATTGCACGTATAAAAAATTGTAGGGGATATTCAGTACATTTGTATGTAAAAAGGTCAGAAGGTGCGAAATTTAATGGTACAGTTATAAACAATATCAGATATGCCAATGCTACTGTCATTATGGCGGAGTCTGAGCAGCAGCTGCAGACACTAATGAACATCCTGACGGAAGAAAGTGCCAACATAGGACTGAAAGTCCTTGTTGCGAAAACAAAAACTATGGTCTTTAGCCGGACCAATGACAATATAAACACGTCCATATATGTCAAAGACGATATTCTCTAGAATGTGAATAGTTATATATATTTGGGCAGCTAAATGAACAACCGACAATAATTCAAAGGAGATTAGAAGACGAATCGAGATAGTCGGGATTACTAAATCTGCTGTTCCACCCTGTCCATACCAGTCTGTCTAGAACACTAAAATGCTACATGCTACTACTGTACGTATGTGAAACGTGGATATTTAAAAAGGACGACATGAAAAAGCTCAATGCATTTGAACTATGGTTGTTCAGAAGAATGCTAAGAATCAGTTGGACTAGTAGAAGAAAAAACGAAGAAGTCCTGACAAGAATGAGAACACGCCCGCACATGGTAAACATTGCTAAAGTTAGACATCCTAACTCGGCCATAAAATGCGCCATTGAGAATATGAGCAGCTACAATTGATTTTAGAAGGAAAGATCGAAGATACAAGAGGTGTAGGAATAAAAAAGAAATCGTGGCTTATAAACATCAGAGACTGAACGCATACCAATGGAAACATATTAATTCATCAAGCCCAAAGTAGAGATGACTTTGTCATGTTGGTCGCTTACCTCACAAGAGAAGGCACATAGGAGGAGGATATGTAAAAATATTTCAAAATAATGGCTACCTCTATATCTATATAAAGGGAAATCTATATAAAGGGAAGCTTGAATTTATATATTTTATATATTATAAATACATTAAATTATTATTATTATTATTTGACAATGCTGACATCTGGCGTAATAGAACATAATACGATACTAAACCTATAATTGATTCAGTATTTGGAGGAGCCGTGATCAAGAGAAGGGCCGCAAAAATCGTGGCCCGCGGGGCCGCATCGGACGACCGATAACAGACTTCATAGCATTGAATGAGTTCCGTTTCAATCGCCCAAACGATAAGCCAGACTCGAGCGTTGCAAATTTCATGATTTCCCGACGGAAAATACGCGTCTCTTAGCTTCAAACGATCAAAATTCTCATAAAAACCAGCGTGGAAGGTATTTTTATGATTCCCCAAGAATTTGACAAGTGGTATGTAATCAACGCTTTCAACGATTAACATAAAACGTCTTTTAGAATACTTCCGAAAACCAAGGCAACACAAATTTTCACTATATATATATATATATATATATATATATATATATATATATATATATATATATATATATATATATATATATTTTATATATATATATAAATTCTAAAAGACGTTTTATATTAATCGTTATATATATATATATATATATATATATATATATAGATATATATATATATATATATATATATATATATATATATATATATATATATATATATATAACGATGTTTACAGGTTGAGAGTTTCAATCAAACTTACAGTTCTATTATTCTAATCGTGCCCTCTAGCTGAAAAAGGATAAGCATTTGATACATATTATGCGAAGCGTCTAGAACTACAATTCAGTATTTTAAAAGGGAGACACAGGCTCTCTCATGTAACTCCTCCCCTCTTTGAAAAAGTTCGTTATTCCTTTTAATGAGGTGACGAATCTTAATATAAAGTTTATGTAAAAAGGAAAATACAAACACAGTGACAAGAAAAAAACAAAAAATGGTATTTATGCTAAGAGTTGTGGGATGTGAAGCCCACTGGTAAATGTCCTCTAATTTTGAGACATCTTCTTCTTTAATCATTGCTATGTCGGTATTATAAGTCCAATTCGATTCCAACGGGATGAGGTCGACTTGGGCGTATTTATGAAGAACCTCTGATGGGTATATCTTCTTGAAACCATTAGTTATAGCACATTTGGAAGTTATTTTCGACAGCTTTGTTATACGATGTGAAATGGAACCTGCGGCATATTCTTCTTCTATTAGTTCGTTATCTATCGAGAATATACTTCCATATTCGATTTGAAATAGGTCCTTTTGAGGGTAATTTGGTCTTCGGCTACATTGATCCTTAAGTGTAGCTAGTACATGTGCAAGGCATTTTGGTGGTTTTGTCATGTAATCCTGTTTTCCTGTGTAAAAGTTTTCTACTTGCTGGACTACCTCGGTACTCCATATAATTTTCTTGTTAATCCATAGGATTCAAGGTGGGGTACACTGGTATTTTGGAAAGGCAAGTTGTATATTTAGTACAGGTCATATTCAATTTTTTGAAAAATAGGAATAGTGATACTGAAAAGAATATTAAAATCTTTGATAAATACTCTAACGGTGCATGCTGCGTAATAATCGCTCAAATGTGTAACAGGCAGCAGTTTCTCTCTTTTCAGAACTTCGTTAAACGTTGGTAGCGGCAGAATATTCTCGTGTTATAAATGCAGACGTGCGAAACCAATAGCATTTTCTATTTCATTTAATAGAATAGATATCTCGTGTGAATGGAGAGTAATCAAATTCATTCTCAAAGTCACATTTTGGGAGTCTCTTAATTGATTAGTTTTCATTGAGAAATTGATAGTGTCGACATACTTTGACTGTGTATCTGAAATTATTTTCAGTATTTTCCGATCATTTGCTATAAAAGCTTTTTCATTTTCTCTTCTTTAGCTTCGAAATATTTTTGATATAAAACTTCATCGTCTAAGGTACCAAATAAAAATTTTGAAATTATCCTCCCATATTTAGCAGTCCTTTCCGCGTACGAAATTTTTGCGTTATTATATTACCTAATGTTCTTTCATTTCGGTTCACAGAAGCGTTGGCCATAACGAGATAGTGAACGGCAATCTCATACGTAATATTTACACTTGCAGATATTATTTCACTCTGTTGTTTAATTAATTCGGATATTTTTGTATCGGCCACGAATATTTTTCCTAAATTAATGGGTAGTAGATTATGTTTCATATCTTGGAAAGTGAGCGTGTTGACTTCGGCGAGCGTTATTACAAAGAAAATACGTACAGGAGTCATTTGAAAATAAAAAAACCAATTAGTGTTTTCTTTGTTTAATTTTATTTTTATGATAAAAATAAGGATTCTTCATTTGAATGTAGCTTATGATATTGAATGGTTCTTCGAGTTTAGATTGAAAAGGATCTTGATCTTCATTTAGGTCTTTATTTTGTTGACGATTTTGATTGAGTTTATCAATGTAAGTTTCATTTTTACTTTGAGCCTTATCGACTACAAGTTTTATTTCTTTCATATTTTCGCGATAAGTTTTAATGTAATCCACAATTTCTCCGTTAATAGTTTTCTCTATAGGCATAGAATAATTCAAGTCTCCTTTTACAATTTGCATTGGAGTATATTCTAGATTTGAATGTATTGAATTATTGTAGGTCATGATGGCTCTATTTATTCGTGCTGCTAAAGGTAACTTTTCTGATGAGAGACATCATAGTTGTTCTATCAGTGTGGAATGGAATCTCTCGATAGGAGAATTTGAATTCGGGTTTAAATTAGTGATATAATGCAATGAGATTTTGTGTGTATCGCAGAAACCTTGTATTATTTGATTTTTAAATTCTGTCCCGTTGTCGCAAGTGATTCGTTCGGGAACTCCGTTATTACTGATAAACATAATTAATTTGTCCATAATTTCATTAGCAGTTTTATGAACTAAGGGGTAACACTGTGTGAATTCAGAAAAAGAATCTATTATAGTTAGACACGTAGTGTTGTCTTACCTTGTAAGTGTCTACATATAGGTGAGAAAATGGTTTCGAGCCAATTGGCGTAGTTTTGAATATTAATTTGGTCGGGGTACGTTCATATTTGTTCTTTTGACAAATTTCGCAATTATTTATGTACTTTTGAACACTTTTGTCTAGGTTAGGCCAATAAAATGTTCGTTTGAGGGCTTTAACATTCTCTTGCATGCCGCGATGCCCAGATTTGGAAATATGGTACATCTCAATTTTTTCAAGCCGGATCTGGCTGAAGGAGTTAATCCCAAACTCAAGCTGCCCGCCTCCCTGACACATACTTCAGGGAGGAATTAAACACGTGTGTTTCCTTTCTTTTTCCTTTCCATTAGGACGACATTGTGCTATAAATTTTTGAAATATATTTTTGGTGTTAATAGAGTTCCTTAGAGATTTTTGATTTGCCAGTATACTCTGGTAGTGTTAATTTTAACTCTTGTAAAGTTATTGTGCAAAAGGAGGACATATCACGGTAAGTAATCATTTCATGATTTCAGAAGCCGCTATTATTCATTTCTTAATACTTCACTACAACTTGAATTTATTTTATAGTTTTTATGATTTTCCTGTTTACAGATTTTCTTTCGCATATTTTTTGTTCCATATTGCAGGTGTTTCTTGTTCAAATTTATTTCTTGATATGCTTTCGGGTTTTTGTTTTTGTGAATATTTCATTTGCGACAAATTCTCGATTCGGGGATTTCTGGGATATTTAGTGGATTTTTAACTTCAGTATTTTATATTTTGGATTAATTGCCGAGTGAAATTTAGGAAGTTTAACGAATTTTATTTAAATTCAGATTCGTTTTGCGAAGTTAACTTCTAACCTCTCTCCAAGAAAAAATCCATATTTTTAATTTTGTGATTACGTGACCCAGACAGAAACCCACGAGTTGAGAGTTACGTTTGTATGAGCACATGGCTTACATGGTTGATCCTCTTTCAGTCCTCCTTATTTTGGATCCTTATTTTGGATCCGTAGTTTGGATCCTCACTTTGGATTCGTATTTTGGATCTTATTTTGAAGTTGAGTTTCTACGCCTACGTTTGCAACTGATATCCGACTACCATTTTGGAGCTGACGTTTCACGTTGGATTTTGGAGGAAAATCCAGTGAAAGTTCTTCTGCATTAGATAATCAAGTTACTGAGTTTGGAGGGGAAGCACAGTCCAAATTCACGAGCAACAATCGGAAAGCCGTTCAACGTTGAGAAAATTATCTTAGCCGGCATCACAACTCACAACCTGGGAAAAAGAATATTCCGAGCAGATCTCCCACACGAGGGGCACTGCGTTCAAAGGTCACGTAAATTAAATGAAAACATCTGATTGTAAGCGGATGAAGAAATATATTTATTGTTTTATCTGCAGAATTTTATTGTTGGGAGGAATCTAAAAAGAATCGTCAATTTATTATACCCCTGAGACTAAAAGAGTCAATTCTGTTACAATATATATGAATAAATATATATATATATATATATATATATATATTCGCCATTCGCTATTCGTAACGGAATATTATGGTTAAAATACATGAGGCTAGAGGAGTTCCACTCGAGGGATATATAGGAGTCTTTTATGGTTCCTTTTCAAAATTATTGTCATATTAAACAGAGTATCGTAAAAATCAGAAACGGTATTGAAGTTGTGTTTTTCAAATGAAACACCCTGTATATTCTTGGATTTTCACAAAAAAAGTGTGTTGTATTTATAATGCCTAACCCTTAATATAACCTAATTGAACGAAATATTCAGTGAAGTGGAACAATATCTTATATTTCTTATATCCAATATCATAAACTGCACATCTTAAAACGTATCGATTAATAACTGTAAGAAGTTAATACTTATCTAAATTAAATATAACGCCATGTTTGTAAAGTTACCAGGAGATATACCTTAATATATCTATCGACTGTATGAGACTGTCCAAAAAATTAATTTTTGTACCATTCTGTTTTTCAAATGAAAGATAAGATGAATCTAGTTGCGCATTGTATTTGGAAATGTAAAATAATTCATTTAGTTTGCAAAGTCTGTTTTTGCCATAGTGATATTTTTTTGTAGTTGTGGAAGGTTAGATTCTTATTTGAATATCGTTATGGCACTTAGTCAAAATGAAAATTTACAAAAAGCAAACTTTTCAAACTAAACTGAAAAGCTTATTACATTTCGTAATACAATAGGTAACGTGATTCATTATACCTTAGTTGAAAAACATGAAATGTTGAAAGAAAATTTTTCGGCTTTTATTATAAAATCGGTAAGACTTAGTAATAGAATATTTTAACATCATTCGAAATGGTAATTGAAATCTAAATATCCTATTATCTTGAAAAACTTAATGTTATATTTGAGTTCATCGAGTTATAACCACTTACAGTTATTAATTGATCGGTTTTGATCTTTGGATACTCTGTATAAAATGTGAAGGTTATTAAAATTGAGAAAGAAAATATAATCTTTCGTTATACTTCACTGACAATTCAGCTCACCTAACTATAGCTACTTCCTAAGTATTTCAAACATGAAGATTAGGTACAAGGTTACTACTAAAAACCTGAAGGTGTATGCGTTATGAATTTTTTTTAAACGAGCTCCTATTTTGATCAGGAAATCCTTAAATGCGATGATATAAAAGGAGTTTAATTCAAAAAACAGAACTTTGATACTTTATGGGCTTTGCCGACACTCTATATAAAATGAAAATAATTTCATAAGGTAACCATAATATCCCAAAACTTTTTCAGAGTCACGCATTATGGCCATAATATTTCGAGATGTATATATACATATATTATGTATACCTACATATATCTCGTATATATATATATATATATATATATAATTATATATATATATATATATATATATATATTATATATATTATATATATATATATATTACGAGATATTATGTAGGTATACATAATATATGTATTATATACATCTCGAAATATTATGGCCATAATGGCGTGACTCTTGAAAAAGTTTTGGGATATTATGGTTACCTTATGAAATTATTTTTCATTTATATATAGAAGTGTCGGCAAAGCCCATTAAAGGTATCAAAGTTGCTGTTTTTTTGAATTAAACTCCTTTTTATATCATCGCATTTAAGGATTTCCTGATCAAAATAGGCAGCTCGTTTAAAAAAAATTCATAACGCCATACACCTTCAGCGTTTTAGTAGTAACCTTGCTACCTAATCTTCATGTTTGAAATACTTAGGAAGTAGCTATAGTTAGGTGAGCTGAATTGTCAGTGAAGTTTATAACGAAAGATTTATATTTTCTTTCTCAATTTTAATAACCTTTCACATTTTATACAGAGTATTCCAAAGATCAAAACCGATCATTAATAACTGTAAGTGGTTATAACTCGATGAACTCAAATATAACATTAAGTTTTTCAAGATAATAGGATATTTAGATTTCAATTACCATCTTCGGAATGATGTTAAATATTCTATTACTAAGTTTCTTAACCGATTTTATAATAAAAGCCGAAAATTTTCTTTCAACATTTCATGTTTTTCAACTAAGGGTATAATGAATCACGTTACCTATTGTATTACGAAATGTAATAAGCTTTTCAGTTTAGTTTGAAAAGTTTGCTTTTGTAAATTTTCATTTTGACTATAGTTGCCATAACGATATTCAAATAAGCAATCTAACCTTCCACAACTACAAAAAAAATATCACTTATGGCAAAAACAGACTTTGCAAAACTAAATGAATGTATTTTACATATTCCAAATACAATGCGCAAACTAGATTCATCTTATCTTTTCATTTGAAAAAACAGAAATGGTACAAAAAATTAATTTTTTGGACAGTCTCCATACAGTCGATAGATTATATTAAGGTATATCTCCTGGTAACTTTACAAACAATGGCCTTATATTTAATAGATAAGTAATTAACTTCTTACAGTTATTAATCGATACGTTTTAAGATGTGCAGTTTATGATATTGGATATAAGAAATATAAGATATTGTTCCACTTCACTGAATATTTCGTTCAATTAGGTTATATGTAAGGGTTAGGCATATAAATACAACACACTTTTTTGTGAAAATCCAAAGAATTACAGGGGTGTTTCATTTGAATGAAAACACAAACTTCAATACCGTTTCTGATTTTTTACGATACTCTGTTTAATATGACAATAATTTTTGAAAAGGAACCATAAAAGACTCCTATATATCCCTCGAGTGGAACTCCTCTAGCCTTCATGTATTTTAACCATAATATTCCGTTACGAATAGCGAATGGCGAATATATATAATATATATATATATATTATATATATATATATAATATATATATTTTATTCATATATATTGTAACAGAATTGACTCTTTTAGTTCAGGGGTATAATTAAATTGACGATTCTTTTTTAGATTCCTCCCAACAATAAATTCTGCAGATAATAAACAATAAATATATTTCTTCATCCGCTTTACAATCAGATGTATTTTACATTTAATTTACGTGACCTTTGAACGCGTCGATAGTTGGCCCCTCGTGTGGGAGATTCTGGCTCGGAATATTCTTTTCCCAGGTTGTGAGTTGTGATGCCGGCTAAGATAATTTTCTAAACGTTGAACGGCTTTCCGATTGTTGCTCGTGAATTTGCGACTGTGCTTCCCTCCCAAACTCAGTAACTTGATTATCTAATGCAGAAGAACTTTCACTGGATTTCCTCCAAAATCCAAGTGAAACGTTCAGCTCCAAAATGGTAGTTCGGATATCAGTTGCAAACGTAGGCGTAGAAACTCAACTTCAAGAATAAGATCCTCAAAAATACGAAATCCAAAGTTGAGGATCCAAACTACGGATCCAAAATAAGGATCCAAAGAATAAGGAGAGGACTGAAAGAGGGAATCAACCATGTAAAGCCATGTGGCTTCATACAAAACGTAACTCTCAACTCGTAGGGTTTCTGGTCTGGGTCACGTAATCACAGAAAATTAAAAATATGGATTTTTTTCTTGGAGAGACGGTTAGAAGTTAAACTTCGCAAAACGAATTCTGAAATTTAAATAAAATTCGTTTAAACTTCCTAAATTTCACTCGGCAATTAATCCAAAATATAAAATACTGAAGTTAAAAATCCACTAAATATCCCAGAAATCCCCGAATCGAGAATTTGTCGCAAATGAAATATTTCACAAAAACAAAAACCCCGAAAGCATATATCAAGAAATAAATTTGAACAAGAAACACCTGCAATATGCGACAAAAAATATTGCGAAAGAAAATCTGTAAACAGGAAAATCATAAAAACTATAAAATAAATTCACAGTTGTAGTGAAGTATTTAAGAAATTGAATAATAGCGGCTTCTGAAATCATGAAATGATTACTTACGCGTGATATGTCCTCCTTTGCACACGGATAACTTTACAAGAGTTAAAATTAACACTACCAGAGTATTAGCACTGCGCAAATCAAAAATCTCTAAGGAACTCTATTAACACCAAAAATATATTCAAAAATTTATAAGGGTACAATGTCGTCCTAATGGAAAGGAAAAAAGAAAGGAAAACACACGTGTTTTAATTCCTCCCTGAAGTATGTGTCAGGGAGGCGGGCAGCTGAGTTTGGGAATAACTCCTTCAGCCAGATCCGGCTTGAAAAAATTGAGACTGTACCATATTTTCCAAATCTGGGCATCGCGGCATGCAAGAGAATTTAAAGCCCTCAAACGACAGTTTTTATGTGGGCCTAAACCTAGACAAAAGTGTTCAAAAGTACATAAATAAATTTGCGAAATTTTGTCAAAAAGAGACAAATATGAACGTACCCCGACCAATTAATATTTCAAAACTACGCCAATTGGCTCGAAACCATTGTTTCTCACCTATATTGTAGACACTTACAAGGTAAGACAACACTACGTGTCTAACTATAATAGATTTCTTTTTCTGAATTCACACAGTGTTACCCCTTAGTTCATAAAAACTGCTATAGAAAATTAATGGACAAATTAATTATGTTTATACCTACATATATCTCGTATATATATATATATATATATATATATATATATATTATATCATATATATATAATATATATATATATATATATTTTATATTATATACCAATATTAATATTTGGGATTGCAGTCTGGGTGAAATAAGTGTACACTTTATTTCTCTATCTCTATAGAGATAGAGGAATAAAGTGTACACTTATTTCACCCAGACTGCAATCCCAAATATTAATATTGGGGTCTAAATTAGTCAGTCAACTAACCTTATACTATATATATATATATATATATATATATATATATATATATATATATATATATATATAATATATATAATATATATATATATATATATATATATAAATATATATATATATATATATATATATATATATATATATATATATATATATATATATATATATATATATATAAATATATACATATATCAACTCCACAAGTCTTTTCAGATGATTATTTCAGATTCTAGATCCTATAAGTTACTATGTCAATTTTTTGCTCTTTTGATGTTTAAGAGCCCTTTCAGACTAGGATACTGTATCCGAGATACTGTATGCGAGATACAGAATTTAGGCCAGATACAGTCAAGATACTTTTGTTAGAATATAGTTTTGTAAATAAATTTTATCAGTACAATATCAGTGCTGTACGGTGCTTTTTATGAAATTGACATTGAAGAGTGCGCTATGCTGTGGTATATTATATTTCTGGGCCCTAACTACAGTGTACCACGTATAATTTATTTCCGTAACTTACAATTTACTTGATAGTTTGCGAACAGTTACTAAATAGTAGTGCACTGATTAATACAAATTAAACATCAATTCCCTTATCTAAAGGGTTCTCACTGCAATCCGTAAAAACTTAAAAGCAATATAAATTAACGAATAAACTCTTTATTCATCGCTAATAAACAATATTATTGAAATATTTCATTTAATTTTTGTTATCCATCTTGAGATGATTATTGTAAAAATCAATAAGCTTTCGACAAATAATCGTCTTGTTTCGAGAATTTTTAATAATATAATAATTTGATTTATTTAGCTAATGAATTTATGCATTCCTTTTTGAATGCACTGTATAATTACTTTCATAAATATACCTACCATATTCATTTTGTTGAACAATTGTCATTTCTTCAAAATTTTCACACATCTGTTTGGTAATTTCCACCCAACATTTTTGTTTTATATTTTTGTCGAAATAATTTTCATTACTTGTATCCCATATACAAGAATTCGGTTCTACCAAACTTATAAATTTCTCGTTATCAAAAACTTTATTCTCCATGGTACAATCGAAAAACCGTTCTATTCCACTTCACTTCTACTAATAAATAATAAAAATATTGTACCCCTATGCTATTGTGCTTTTTGAATCGCAAAAGTATGCAAGTCTGAACAGGTCCATAAGCCACAATGATAATTCGGTATCCCGGATTCGGATACTGCCGCCGGCGGCTGAATGAGCGAGATTCAGAAATCGCGATACGGTATGCTGTGCTGAATGCAGTGTGAAAACGTACATATAAACGCATGTATTTTCTGTATCTGGGATACGCGTATCTCGGATACAGTATCCAAGTCTGAAAGGGCTCTAAGAGTTCCTCAATTTCACTCATTTTATTTAACTCGATTCGATTGATACACTGCGACATCTATATACACAATATTTTGCTTTGCTCGGACTGAATGTATCTGGCGGCCTTCAAATATTTCTTCTAGTTGACTTCCCTTATCGAATTTTTTTTAACTTATGATCTCTTCACAGATCAATGATAAAATTCTCTTGTAACATTGAAATATAGTCTTCAAAGACCAACGTGTGAACGATTATTGAACAATAATTTTATTTTTTATAAGAATTTCGGAAAAGCACATTTACTTGACCATAATAATATTTACATCCAAATTTCCTTCTGAACTAATTAGTTATTCCTCATATTGTCCTAAGCACAATTTCTACTTTCAATCAAACAAAGAATGCAGTGTAAATACAGGTATAAGTGAATGAACCCCATGGGTTTCGAATATCTAGATGTTCGTGAAAACTGGCACTATATTTAGATATAATATTTTCCGAGAGAGTTGAAGCATCGACATAACTAATTCGGAAACACGCACGTTGAATATTGATTATTATAGGCCACAGGCACAGGGAGTTTAAATTGAACTGATGGTGACTATTAATTTGTAGTTACGACTATTCAACTTTCAAATATTCTGATATGTTAATAATTTAGTGTCATACTTATTTTTATATGAAAACCTTTAGTGAGGTTTCAATACATAATATTACGAATATGTTGGTCGAATATCTCATAATGCTGTTATATTACACTTCCAAAAATATGCCTATTCAATTTTTGCAACTAGTAATCAAAATACCGTGCTACCAATATTTTATTTAGTTTTTTTTCAATTAATTTGAGATTTCCAAGATTAAAACGATGACGATCAGAACATATTGTGCTGCTGTATTAATATTTCAAACAAAATTTACTTTTAGTAGTTATTAAATGATAACAGAATCTACGTTTGAACCAAGTTTTTTCATAAACATCCTTGTAGAAGAAAAAACAAATTCCTTCTATTTTTAAATGGATAATAATCATTCACCATAGTGGATTATTTGACAAAAACTTGACTTGTCTGTCTAGTAGGCTAATTTAAGAGGCTGCGGCATTGCCCGGACGATCTCGTTCGTGCCTGCTGCCTTGTGAGAATCCTAGCGACCGTTTTGCCAATCCATATCCACGAGCCCACATGGGGACATGGCCAGGCTGCCTGTCTCCTATGAGGATGTAGCCAGGTAATTAGTAAACGAACCTTTTAGTATTCTCAGTAAGCCGAACATCGCCATAAGTTTCTTCCTGAGTACCTGCTGTATTCTGGTAGACTCTGAGATACCCTCAATCCCTTTACAGTACGACGATTTTTCTTAGCTGTTCTTATGACTTCTTTTTGTTCCTCCGGGTCTCTTATTTTTCTCTTTCCCAGGAGCTCTTGGTTGCCATTGCCATGTTAAATGATCTCTTGCTGGTTCTCTGGAGTTTCCGGTTGCACCTTGGAGTATCTTCTTTGTAGGGTTATTCTCGTAAGATTGTATGATCGATTCTTTCAATATTTCTACTCGCTTCAGTATTTCTGTGAACTGTGTCATCTTTCTCCGTTAATCTTCGAGACGTACGATGGTCAATTCGTTCTTCTAGGGTGCCACACTAATCCCCTTCCACCTTTTACCATTATCACGTTGATTGAATTTGTGAGTTGCTTGTGATTTGATTGTGACGGCTGAATAGACACTCTCCAATTTCTAATCCGGCTCGTTATTCCTGACTATAATTATCAGAATTATAGAATATTTTGATTCCTTACTTTCTTGAGACATTCACACAGTCAAGGCTCCGTATAATGTGTTTTGTTTCTTGGCTGAAAGACAATAACAGCAAAAATGGTCAGAAGGCTTACGTTTTGAGGCCATGTTTGGAACAGAGTTAAAAGTTGGTCTAAAAAGTTTTCTACCTACAGACTTTCTGCTCAATATCAATTGTGAATAGGACTTAGAAGTAATATAAAAAATCAAAACAATTTACAGTCTGTAGAAGAAGGTACACTGCAAAATAAACCATTCAAAATAACAACAAGTCAACATAACAAGGAGGAAGTATCTTTCCTTGATAGTTATGTTCAATCTTTAACTTCGTTGTCTAAACCAAGTTCTGATTTCCATAACAACGTAAGAGAAATAAATCATCTGATATTCAAGTTTCCGATCATGAAAAACGCGCGAGTGAAGTTTATGAAGATTGCTCAGAAGATCCTGATGTGGATAAGGGAGTTTTCAGCAAGCAATTAAAAAAACAGTTCTTCAAATCTCCAATTCAAAATACCCTACCGCAGAGAAGAGTGACACAGTGAGAGTTCGAGTCCCAGATGTCGACGGAGGTTGCATCGAAAGAAGAAATATTATGGCATTTGTTCTTGAAATAACAGATGCCAATCTTTATGAATTAGGCACGAAACATGGAATCCTAAATCAACTTTCTGCGAGGAACCAATATATAATATGTAATGAAAAGTTTATTTGTGCCGAATAAATTCCTCAGTTCGAGATTTCACTAGGAGTAACTGCAAGAATGTCACTGACAAGTGCAAGTGCCGTAAAAAAAAGCTATGTAACTCGAAATGTCACCAAAGTGGAATCTGCTCTAATAAATAAAATCATGATATGGATTTGTCATTTTGTGTGTATATGTAAGTATATGTTTTTTTTGTTAGGCGTAGGTATTTTTCATACTTATTTACTTTAATATAATTTATTTAGTAGATCTCTGTTATTGAGCTCAGGTCTGTAGAGGTCCCCATCTGTAATAAATAATGGCAAACATGTTTTACATTAGCATCTGAAGAAGGTGAAGTTCCACGAAAATGTGCGTCGTGCGTTATTTCTTTTAATAAATGTGTAAATTGTTATTACTAACCATTGTTTTAATATGTTTATTAATTTACACCAAGTATCGGCCCAATCAATCCATAATTTTTACAGCTGATTTGGCCTAATTGTGGCCGCCCGCTAGAGATGGGGATATGTACCGGAACAAAATATATATATATATTAATTATAGCTGGGTATTCGGCAAGGAGTTATGATCTAAACAACCAAATTTGTCTCAGTCGACGTTTCGACTCTTTATTGAGTCTTCCGACATAAACAGTTAGGTTGTAAGGCCCATAACATGACACAACTCTACAACAGCTCATTGTCTTTGGAGTAAAAATTTTCTATGTTATTGTTTTCCGTCGACTGAGACAAATTTGGTTGTTTAGATCATAACTCCTTGCCGAATACCCAGCTATAATTAATATATTTTATATATATATATATATATATATATATATATATATATATATATATATATATATATATATATATATACGTTTCTTAACAGGAGCAGATATGACTTGATTTTCAGAAATTATTGCATAAGTAGATAGTGTATATGTTTTATACGTGTATTGTACTCCGACCGCATTGCGAATGTGGTATACGTTTTGGAATTGTTGTACATGAAACTATTTGCCAAAATACACATTCATTCTAATAAAATTGCGATGGTTAATAATTGCATTTAAATTTATATGGGTAGACTTTTTTCTGAATAACTAATGTCAACAATAAAAATTTAACAGGATCACTTTTTTTGTTTGTTTTTAAACTTATTCAAATAGATTCAGACAATGGTTGTGTCTATTTCATAATGAAAAAAATATCATTTATATTATATCATAATTCCTGAGTTTACTCGATAAAAAAAAATATGAAAATATTTTGCTTGGAAAATTGTTGAATAAATATTAATTCGATAAAAATTCGAAAGCGTAAAAGCAGTTTAGCAAAAAATATTTTGGTAGCTTCATCTCATCCATTTGAATTCCTAAGTCGAGTCACATTCGGCTAGATCGTTTCTATAATAACTTGCATTAAAGCCAAACAATGAAGATTTAACCTCGGTTGAACAGGTCTTGTGATTTAATCTATACAGAATATGTTTCCTGAAAGGTATGGTCTCATTGTTCTACTTTCTAATAAGGTGAAATGTCAAATGCAAAATCATAGTTTTTACGGTAGTATATTCTTACGGTAGTATATTCTTAACAAAAATACTTTCATCTCGTGAAATCAAGGAAAATCTTATAGAAATAAAATAATTGAATTATTTTCCTCATTTTCGAATTGATAGAAGTTTATTATGAATATATCCCTCCTGTCAAAAATCCTTTGTAAATGGTATGCAATTATCAAAAATTACAGCGATAATTGCATTGTAGAAAGCGAAAGAGCCCTGCGATAATTGCATTGTAGGCCGATAATTGCATAGTAGCATAGTTCATATTACGGTTATTGGTGACAAGCTGAGAATTTATGATTTACTAACGTCAGTTTGACAAGTTGAAAATTTATTCGAAAAATATTTCCTCAAATTACACTCGTGCATCAAAATAACGGGATAATTTCGCATTCCAGCGTGTTGTCGTTAAAAAACTGGATTCGATCATTTTCATATTTGAGAAAGACACCTTCGGTATCGGGCTCTTTCTCCTAAAATGAAAATGATCTCATGCAGTTTTTGACAACACGCCGTCATGCAAAATTATCGGTAATTTTGATGCACTTGTGCAATTACTTACGATAATTGCAGAGAGATAATTAACGTTCTAGTCCAGCAGGAATCGGAGCATGAGTAACGAAAACTATTCCACCTCAACAGCTTAACATGTAACTGAAATATTTTGGTTGGTTTATATGACTTTTTTGTTATTAAAACAGAAAGTAGTTACATTGAATGACTTTAAACGAAGGTTTTAGATGTAGAAGGTTGTAATAATGAAACAAGATTTAAAAATGAGTATTCATTTATTATCAATATCATTTCTATATTTTATATTCTTACAGTCTTCTGAATCACAACTAATATTATTTTCTTCACAGTAATATGCTTTGGTGTACAGATCAGTTAGAAATGAGCTTTTGTTTATAAATCAAGGTAGCAAAGTATACTTCTGAGCGCGCGAAATTTACAATTAAAAAACAGGTATGAACACTGAAATTTTTCCAAATCTCAATTAAGAATATTATCATTAATTTATTGTATATAGAATGAAAAAAAAAATTCTTGATAGTCTTGATAATGAGTTCATAACTCGAAACATGTCGACTTTTCGTTACTGCTAAATACAGTATCTAAATATTTTTTATATTGTGAAACATAAGCCAAGTGTTTATTATTTAAAAGTTTATACTTCATTCTTTATGATGTTTCACCAAGTGATGTGCAAGAATTCAATCTCAGTTAATAAATATATATATATATATATATATATATATATATATATATATATATATATATATATATATATATATATATATATATATATATATATATATATATATATATATATATATATATATATATATATTATAATATATATATATATATATATATATAAATATATATATATATATATAAATTATATATATATATATATATATATATATATATATATATATATATATATATATATATATATATATTAGCATAACAGTTATCGATGACGTGATTTGACAATATACTATTTTTTTACTGGACTGCACTAGATACTGTATTATTAGAATTCAACAAATATCTTTAACTTATACAATACTGGGAAAGCTGGAAAATAATGGCATAGATATTCAAAACTGTAGTGGCCAAGAATGTGACAATGGTACAAATATGGTAGTCGTAAATAGTGGAGTTGAAACTCGAATATAGTAATATATAAATTCTAGAGCTTTTTTTATACCATCATAGCTAGAATCTACTGTTAGTAGACGTAGAAAATTCTTTTATGGTAGCAAAAACATTTTCTGGTTATAGTGAAAAAATTTATTCGCTATTTTCAAGTTCCAGCAATCGCTGAAATTAATCAAAGGCATACTGAAGCTTACTATTTTACTATGAAGCCTTTATCAGACACCAGGTGGGAGGCTACATTACTGCAAGGCTACATTACTGCAATTCGACGAAGTTGTTCAATTCATCGAAAGCTCAAAAAATCAAACAGAACAATCAGACATACTGAGTGATTTAATTCGGCTTTGAACAAAATTATTGAGAAAAGCAGTTATGATCTGCCGAAAGACTTCAAAAATAAAAGGGAAGCCAAAAAAAGCAGGTAAAAAAACAGATATTTTAATACCAGCAAATAAAATGAAAGTAAAATATTCCTGACGAAAAGTGGTGATAATGAAAAATGGTGATGAAAATTTACTGTATGCTGTCTGTTTATTACATAGATCACTGCCTGTTGGGATTATTGCGATACAAAAAGGAATTTACAGCGAACAATGAATAGAATAGTAGCTGTCAAAAGTTAGCCGATGCATGTTGGGAAAGAAGAAGAGGGCCTCGCGAAATGTACCTTGCCCACATCAAATTAACGTCTTGCGCCGCCACTGCCTTCACTTAACTTATTCTATAGGAAGCGTTCATAATTCTTGAATTGTATTGCTGCCGGTGCGATCTTAGATCTTAGAATTGCCTTTTTGAGAGATTCTCAAATTATTCACCATATGTTAGAGACTTTGTTCTGCAAGTATTCCCCAAATGGCATGCATATAGCTAACAGCGTTTCGTTCGTACATTATTGACGTAATTCTCAAAGGATTTTTCATTCCTACATAATAGACGTCGTTCCAACATTTTATGTGTAGTGATACGGACGTGATCCCCAAATGATACTTGTTGCATCATGGCCGTAAAGTTATATCATACCGAAGGAAAACAAGTAGACAATTTGTAAGGCCAACCTGGTACACATTCTCGAAATAGAATATCTGAACTATTGAATCTCTGAATACCTATTTGTTGAAAATTTATCTAGGATAAAAACATAGAAACAATTTCAAAAGAGAATGTTTTATTGTGAATGCACTGTGTTCATTTTTGCGAAACAATCATAACTCTATTATAGATAAATTGATGACAATAATCCGGTTGGACAAATTAATATCTGAAATTAAAAAAGAAAAAATTACGAAGAGAGAATTTAATAAATATCGAAAATTCAAAATCATTGAATTTCTTCTTCGAATGATAGATATCACTGCTTATAGCAAGTCAGCATCTAACTTCGCCTATACAAAACGAAAGTTGAAATTTGACTAATATACCATGTGCACAAGTTACCCCTAAAATACGCATACACGGTATTGTATAATAAATATGTACAAATACTGGAAAAACTGGAGGGTTGAACCGTGGGAATGTTACATCTTTTTGAAGAATATATATATATATATATATATATATATATATATATATATATATATATATATATATATATATATATATATATATATAAACAGGGTGTTCGGCATATGAACTATCAAAATATTTTGGGATATTGTTGGAGTCATTTTCTTCCTTTCCACCTTTGAACGCCAGGTCGTAAGACTCTCGGTTGAGGAGAGTACCCCGACATAAGCGCTCGTGCCAAAAGCGCCCCGACCTTAGCGCTGAGCTCTACCGACAACTGCACTATCGACAACTGCGCTTTCCGACAAAAGCACTCCAGATAATAAGAATGTTGTATTTTTGAGTTGTGGTTAAGAATATAATTAAAAATATTATTTTGAAGATATATTCACATTTTATCAGCCGAATGATATGTAAATAATATTTCAAGTATTATTATTGAAAGTATGTATTTCCTATGTACTTATACATAAAAAACACAGCTTATCCGTAAAATATTGTGTTTAAATGAATTCCAATAATTAAAATATATAAATTGAAGATTATGACATTTGGGTATTTTTTTTCGTTATAAATGTATCTAATAAACTGATAAATATATCGTCTAATAATACATTTTGCGGATAAAACATATAGATTTAACTAACGTTAAAAAAATTCTATTATTTATTTAAAATACAAATTATAAAATAATACATATAATATTAAAAGAAATAACTATAAATTTAGAGGATAAAAATATTCTCCAAATAGTTACAATTCAAAATTATGAGATAATCCTTGTAAATAATTAATATGGTCTATTCTATTATAATTTTGCTCTGGAGTTTCGTTGGCCTATTAACTAGAACATTTTTTTTTTTTGATCTCGAGGGACCTACAGTTTAACGCCGGTTCCGAACGGCCAATGGACTTGTGAACGATGCACATTACCCAACTAGAACATATTTACTTTAAGAAGCTTCTGGTTGCGAAATCCAGAATTATATCGATGTAACTTAATTTGCACCTGATACTGTTCCGTTTTAAAATGTTCAATAATTTTATATATACATGGATGGTGGCAGTCGATTGTTTGTTGGAATGCCATCCTTCTACAGAATTATTGGTTCTTGGTTAATCACTTATTATAGTGTCTGTGAGGTAATCTCTTTATAACTCAATACCTTTATCTACAAAATGCAGGTTAGATTGAGAATTTAAAATGTTTACAAATATTATTAATCCATTTTCACCCTAAAGCACAGAAATGGAAAGATAATATTTAATTGTTTCTAGACTAAGGATTAGAATTTATGAACACAAGGTTCTAATTGTTTATCACCTGGAGCGCTTTTGTCGGGAAGCGCAGTTGTCGGTTGCGCTTATGCCAGGGCGCTTATGTCGTGGAACTTAAGGGCGCTTTTGACGGGACACCGTTGAGGAGATATAAAATCCCACCTTTACACCCTCGTTAGGTTTTATTAAAGCTTTTCAAAAATTTGTTTAAAAATATTCTGTAATGTATTCTTGTTCGAATAGTCAATAGTTTTCATTCTAATCGACAGTACCAAAGGGACATACGAAGATTATTATTCCACAAAATTAGTGATTTTGTAAAAATAAATCAAATTCAAATTGTTGAAAAAGTAAAAACAATTGAGAACTTTCATTTTGAAAACTTTTCTACTTAATGACTTTTCTAATGGTATGCTACACATTGATAAAAAAAAAACATTTTTGCATCAAATTATGTATATTTCGTACATACATATTTATAAGAGGTCATACATTATTTGAGTACACATAAGGATGTGTAAGGTTATAATGAATAAAATATCCTTAAATTCAAAACGTGTTAGGTCTGATGATTAGTATAACCCACAGTAATTTAAGAGAAAACATATTCATCTGACATGATTTTTAGTTTAATGTTTCTTATCATCGCAACATTGTAAAAATCACCATTCACATTTTTCCAGAATCTTTAGTGGATGAATGATGCAACATTAATATTTATCATAATCAAAACAGTTATAATATATCGGCTTATGATCTCATTGCTCGCCCGTTATCAACCAAGATTACAGTGAAGGTATAAAACTTTATTTCTACTATCGATATGCCTTTCTTGTAGGCTACGGGGCATTTTATTACCATCGAATGGCATCGTAAATTTTATAACCCAATTATTACTGATTGAATGGAAAGTATGTTGGTTGGGTGCAAGTAAGTGATATTCAGAATTTTTCTAGCTAAATCAGTGTAAAATAACATTTTTTTGATATATTACTATACAAATATTTTATTACCGATTCGTACATAAAAAATTCATTCATCAAACGAATATACGCAATCATTATGGATCTTATGATTGAGAAAATTAATTATGTATCGACACGAGAAGCAATCTGATTCACCTATGAAAAACTAATTATTTTTTCCAAATTAATATGAAATTCGGGTTTATTGCCAATGTCTGAAGTAGTTTCTAGTGTTACTGACTTCTAGTCGAAACTACATCAGTATGGTATACAAGGAGTTCCAAATAAAACTTCCGACTTGAATATATCGGTCAATGTGAAAATCGATTCTTAATTTGAAGAATAATATCGATATATATTATTACTTTTTTTGTAGTTGATCTAGACATCAAGTTTCATAAATCAATTGATAAATCAATTTATATAAAGAAGTGCACCGAAAAAGAATTAACCAAAATATTGCAATCTTTGAAATTATGGACTGCACCCGGAAAGGATGGAATTACAACACTTGATGTTAAACTTCTACTACCAATATTTTAAATCACAGTTTGTTAACCTCATAAATGTAGTGCTTAGGACTGGGGAAGTATCACCACAATGCCTGATCTCGAAAGTAATACCAACCTATAAAAAAGGGATTAAAACAAATCCAGGCAACTATAGGCCAATATCTCTGACATCAATATTTTCCAAAATCATTTAAAAATTCCTAAAAGATAGAATATGCTCCTTCTTAAACTTTTCAAATCACTAATATTGCTTCCAAAAAAACAACTCGACAATAGGAGCAGCTGTAGATTTAATACAAAACATTAGGTACAGCTTAGATTCAAGAAATTATGTAATTATCCTCTTTGTAGACCTGAAAAAGGCGTTTGACTTCGTTGACCATGACATCCTACTGCAAAAAAATTTTACTCATGGGCATTTCCGGAAAAACTCACAAATTCATCGAAATATTTCTGAAACAAAGGAAGCAATATATACAAATAGATCAAACAGAAAGTTCCAAAGAAAATGTAAATAAAGGAGTCCCGCAGGGGTCCATCATGGACCCTCTACTCTATCTCCTGTATGTAGAAGACCTGAAAACATCAGGAGTTAAAGCCCAACACAACATGTTCGCAGAAGACACAGCCCTATATTATGAGAACCCAAACTTAGAAACTCTGCAGAGCAATGTACACCAATATCTGATGCAATTTCATAGATGCCTTCGAAGCAATAAATTAATCATAAATCTAGATAAAACAACAGCTCTTTTATTTCAACAGAAAAATATGAAAGGAACAATACTCAACTTAACAATAAATGGAACAAAAATCAAAGAATTAAATGATTACAATTACCTCGGACTAACTATAGATACGAAAATAGAGTGTACAAAACACATTGATAATATGACTAAGAAACTTACACCATTGATAGGTGCACTCAGAAAATTAAGCCCATATTTAAATACTGAAGCCAAAAAATACGTATATTACTCCTATGTACAATCATTGCTGAGCTACTTGTTAAGTATATGGTCTAATACATCTGTCTTGAACATTAATAGGGTCCAACGGCTACAAAACAGAGCCTTAAAAGCTATATACAACTTGCCTCACAGCAATTCCACAAAAGAATTATAAAGAATTATATAACATTGTCTACATACCGAACAAAATTGATACATAAAATAGAAAACAAACTACTGAAAGTGAATATTTCGCTCAAAAAAAGGGTAGAAGTACATGATCACTATACGATATACAACCTAAACTACGAACTGAAGAAGATAAGCTATATACAACTTGCCTTACAGCAATTCCACATAAGAATTATAAAGAATTATATAACATTGTCTACATACCGAACAAAATTGATACATAAAATAGAAAACAAACTACTGAAAGTGAATATTTCGCTCAAAAAAAGGGTAGAAGTACATGATCACTATACGATATACAACCTAAACTACGAACTAACAAAGCATTACACTCCCCCATCTACCAGGCTACTACCTCCTACAATGAACTACCTACCCAAATAAAAGAAGAAAAAGATAAAAAAATTTACCAAAAAGCTCAGGGAACATAATATTATGGATAGATCGTCAGCGCAGTAACCTCTATCAACTCACCGTTACTTTAACTCTCACATCTAATATTTTAAAATATTTTCTACTTTACAAAAATATCATCTATGTTAACATCACAAATGATGATTTGTAGATTTATCTAAATAAAAAAATATGTAGTAGGTACATGGAATGAAAGTTGTTTTGATTCTTACTCTGAACTCATTATGAAAACTCAAATCTTACTATTTGTTTTCAGCAAAAAGACATGATGTTTTCGAACTTTAAATTATTCATTGAAATCGAAAATGAAAATTGATCACAAATGCATGAACAATACTCACAGTCATCTTCGGTCAAAGTAGAGCCTGATAACGAAATATCTTCTACATTCTCAAAAATATCTAGTGTTAATTTCCGACTTTATTCTAAAATACTCAGTCTTCAAACTTTTTAAAAAAATTCAATTTTGAGTTTCAGAATGCGAAGTCGGTGTCAAAAAGCTTTCATTCGATGTTTTATAAGCGTGTAGTGCAATTCTCAAATTCAAAGGTGATACCTAGATTTATAAAATATAAAATAAGAAATGATATGCATCAAAGTAAAAATCGACCTGTTTCTGAAATTTTTCATAATCTCATGCTAAACAAAATATTCAAGTGTAATGTTGTGCCTGGATACCCTGTATAACGATGCCAAAGTAGTTATTACTATCGATAGAGGTTTTTTGAAACAAATTATTCAAGGGAAACACGTGAAATGAACGTCTGCATTTTGAATAAATCAGCAGCAAAACAAATTTTATTGAACTTAATTGCACTTAATCCCAGAAATTTTCTTACATTATTGTATAACAAAGGATAAAAACAAGAACAAGCATATATTATTATCGCTAATCTATATTTACATATTATCTTCCGATATTCCTATACTTAAAGATATTATTTGAATTTGTTTCATGGAAAGAATTCACAGAAACATAAGAACTATATCGGGTCGTGAATAGAAAAACTTTATTAACAACTAGTATTGTAAGTCGTTATTTGCACATGACTGTGACGTACACGCCAACTTAGACTGGACAGACTATATATATATATATATATATATATATATATATATATATATATATATATATATATATATATATATATATATATATATATATATATATATATATATATATATATATATATATATATATATATATATATATATACATATATATATATATATATATATATATATATATATATATATATTAATATATATATATATATATATATATATATATATATATATATATATATATATATTATATATATATAACATTATTATATTGGAGACATACATTTTATATGCACTTATTGATTACAACAAAAATGGTAGATGTCTTTAAGGTCCATATTTTGAAATTATCTCGAACTATAGAGAGTGTTGCATAACTCCGTTACAAACTAAACATATGGTTTTTCAAATGAGTACCCCTGTATATTATACCGAATTCGGATTACTCATATTTTTTTAAAGCTTTTGATATAAGATTTTGCTATGTTATACAGAGTACTTCAAAAGATATGGATACGTTTATATGAAAATCTTAGGTAAATCAACGCTCTGTAGCTTATTGCGCGTTGAAGAAAAAAATTTTATTCTGCCTAACAGTGTTTCGCAATATGATGCAATATTTCCGTATTATATTAAATTTGAATTATTTCTCATTTTGTATAAAGGGTGGACGGAAACTCGAACCTTTCATTTTCTCTCTTATTTCAAATGGAACACCCTGTATTTTATAGCACAAATAAAATCTTCTATTATATAACTTTATTTTTTGTCAAGCATTCCCTATACCCAAAGTTAATAAATACAGAGTTATTTTGTAATATTTATTGTGAACCATAATTATTAACCTTATATGTGAAAGCAATAAACGTTGAATGTAACAAAAAATCCTATATAATAATATATTTTAAAAAACAATTTATTCTTAACAAAACAAGTCACCAAAAGTATAATTCTAACCGTAATATTAAACTAAATGTTCAAAGTGTTTCCGTTAACATCAATGCAATGCTGAAACCATTACATTTTCTCAGTTAGCGTTGAAATTGATGCTAAAGATGAACACTTTGAACATTTAGTTTAATATTACGACTGGAATTATACTTTTGGTGACTTGTTTTGTTAAGAATAAATTATTTATTAAGATTTATTATTATTTAGGATTTTTTGTTACATTCAACGTGTATTGCTTTCACATTTAAGGTTCATAATTATGGTTCACAATAAATATTACAAAATAACTCTGTTTTTATTACTTTTGGGTATAGGGAATGCTTCACAAAAATTGAAATTACATAATAGAAGATTCTATTTGTGCTATAAAATACAGGGTGTTCCATTTGAAATAAGAGAGAAAATGAAAGGTTCGAGTTTCTGTCCACCCTGTATACAAAATGAAAAATAATTCAAATTTAATATAATACGGAGATATTGCATCATATTCCGAAAATCTGTTAGGCAGAATAAAAATTTTTTCTTCAACGCACAATAAGCTACAGAGCGTTGATTTACCTACGATTTTCATATAAACGTGTCCATATTATCTGAAGTACTCTGTATAACACAGCAAAACCTTGAATCAAAAGCTTCAAAAAAATGTGAGTAATCCGAATTTGGTATAATATACAGGGGTACTCATTTGAAAAACCATATGTTTAGTTTGTAACGGAGTTATGCACTCTGTATAGTTCGAGATAATTTCAAAATATGGACCTTAAAGACATCTACCATTTTTGTTGATATCATTTTTTGATATCTCTCAAAATAACCCATATCCCGAAGTTTGTCGTGAGATTGGTACATCCTGTATATGAAAAAATTAGGTTCTGCGTTTTTTGTTTCAAAGACAAATCATTAGATTTTTTTTATTATTAATTTGAGTGAATATCTCTAGATTACTAGAATTCAGTTCAATTATGTTGATGTAATAAAAATTTTAAATATTCGTTTCAAAAAACTACGGGAATGAATTTCATTATGTCGCTATCATCCAAAACAATATCGCTGAAAAAGTCTCTCTCATATATTGATGAATATGAAGCAAATATTTTCAAAATAAAACAGGTTCTATAGTGATATTGGTTAAAAATTTTAGTTTATCAGGAGCTGAATAAAATTAGTCTACCTCAACGATATAATTTTGCTGACCTAATCTACTTAAAGGAGAAATGATTATAGTGTAACTAGGTTAGTCTTCGGGCCCTTCATCAAATTAATTTGTCAAAGTTCATCATCGACCTAAATTTAAATTGAAGGCTCCAGGGCTACATTCGGATAAACTGATTGATATTAACTTAAGCCACAGAATGCAGGGGGTTAGTCATTTTGCTTTCACTTTCTATGTAAATGAAATTCGAGGTATAGTATTTCATAAATAATATTTTCTCACCTTTGTCACCTCTTTCGAAAAAGTGACCTTCCAATGTCAACAACTGATCAGATCTGCATGTTCAAGCAAGTGGTAACTGGATGGTATGAGTAAAATATACCTACATTCATGGTTTTTGTGGATATCAAAGGTGCGTATGACATAATGATTAGAGCTGAACTTTTAAAAGCCCTAAATAACTACTCAACACCCCAAAAGAATCATAAAAATTACACTTCAAAATACATCTGTAGCGGTGAAGTACTGAGGTAGACTAAGCGAAACTTTTCCAATAAATAAAGAACTGAGGCAAGGAGAACAATTGTCAACAAACTAGACTCTATAAGAAGGTTACCTTTACGCCTAATAATCTTAGCTTACAATTGTGAAACTTTGATACTAAATCGAATTACTCAACAAATCTGAGCTAGGAAATGAAATATATATATATATATATATATATATATATATATATATATATATATATATATATATTATATTATATATATATATATTTTTATATATATATATATATATATATATATATATATATATATATATATATATATATATATATATATATATATATATATATATATATATATATATATATATATATATATATATATTGGAGACATACATTTTATAT
>JARQZK010000005.1:475000-495000 GCA_030704885.1 Cynegetis impunctata
TATTTTACTCATACCATCCAGTTACCACTTGCTTGAACATGCAGATCTGATCAGTTGTTGACATTGGAAGGTCACTTTTTCGAAAGAGGTGACAAAGGTGAGAAAATATTATTTATGAAATACTATACCTCGAATTTCATTTACATAGAAAGTGAAAGCAAAATGACTAACTCCCTGCATTCTGTGGCTTAAGTTAATATCAATCAGTTTATCCGAATGTAGCCCTGGAGCCTTCAATTTAAATTTAGGTCGATGATGAACTTTGACAAATTAATTTGATGAAGGGCCCGAAGACTAACCTAGTTACACTATAATCATTTCTCCTTTAAGTAGATTAGGTCAGCAAAATTATATCGTTGAGGTAGACTAATTTTATTCAGCTCCTGATAAACTAAAATTTTTAACCAATATCACTATAGAACCTGTTTTATTTTGAAAATATTTGCTTCATATTCATCAATATATGAGAGAGACTTTTTCAGCGATATTGTTTTGGATGATAGCGACATAATGAAATTCATTCCCGTAGTTTTTTGAAACGAATATTTAAAATTTTTATTACATCAACATAATTGAACTGAATTCTAGTAATCTAGAGATATTCACTCAAATTAATAATAAAAAAAATCTAATGATTTGTCTTTGAAACAAAAAACGCAGAACCTAATTTTTTCATATACAGGATGTACCAATCTCACGACAAGCTTCGGGATATGGGTTATTTTGAGAGATATCAAAAAATGATATCAACAAAAATGGTAGATGTCTTTAAGGTCCATATTTTGAAATTATCTCGAACTATACAGAGTGCATAACTCCGTTACAAACTAAACATATGGTTTTTCAAATGAGTACCCCTGTATATTATACCAAATTCGGATTACTCACATTTTTTTGAAGCTTTTGATTCAAGGTTTTGCTGTGTTATACAGAGTACTTCAGAAGATATGGACACGTTTATATGAAAATCGTAGGTAAATCAACGCTCTGTAGCTTATTGTGCGTTGAAGAAAAAAATTTTATTCTGCCTAACAGATTTTCGGAATATGATGCAATATCTCCGTATTATATTAAATTTGAATTATTTTTCATTTTGTATACAGGGTGGACAGAAACTCGAACCTTTCATTTTCTCTCTTATTTCAAATGGAACACCCTGTATTTTATAGCACAAATAGAATCTTCTTTTATGTAATTTCAATTTTTGTGAAGCATTCCCTATACCCAAAAGTAATAAAAACAGAGTTATTTTGTAATATTTATTGTGAACCATAATTATGAACCTTAAATGTGAAAGCAATACACGTTGAAGGTAACAAAAAATCCTAAATAATAATAAATCTTAATAAATAATTTATTCTTAACAAAACAAGTCACCAAAAGTATAATTCCAGTCGTAATATTAAACTAAATGTTTAAACGTTTATTCTGTATAACACAATAACGAATATATATATATATATATATATATATATATATATATATATATATATATATATATTATATATATATATATATATATATATATATTATATATATATATATATATATATATATATATATACATATATATATATATATATATATATATACCTTTATATATATATATATATATATATATATATATATATATATATATATATATATATATATATATATATATATATATATTAATATATACATTATGTATCCCGACGATATCCGTATAGGGAAAACTGCTCGGAATTTGAATCTGTAAATTTGGGTGTAGCGGTTTTTTGTTATGGTCCATTTATCTTAAACAGTGGCATCCGCTTATCACTTGATGAAATGACTATCAACTTCCTTGTTTTTTGTTGAGCAAATCTAGAAGAAGATTTTCATAGATAAAACAGGCTTTCAATTTTCCATTTCGTTTCGGTACCTAAAATGAACAATTTAAGAAATAAAATCAAATTCATGAAAAAATACCCCAGCAGATAAATTTTATTACTGTTCATTTAAAATGGAAATTTCTAGTTTTGAAATAATATATTCATTTTGAACTTTAAATGAGAAGCCTTCAATGAAACACCCTTACGATATTCACACTAAATAAAGTTGTTATTTGATAAACTGATAAATAATGCTATAGCATTTCAAATATGAGCAAGGTTATATAAAAAAAGCCTGAATTTAGAAGAATATTGAATGAAAAAATAAGATGTGTTCAATTCGAGAATAATTAGTTCAGGGTGTTTTTAATAATAATAAAATTTTATCTTTTTTTGTTCGTCCTGTGAAAATATTCAGAAAAACAACCTAAAAAATAAAAAAACTTTCATTTTGAGATTAAGATGCGTCTATGCTATTTTCCTTAATTGCTTCACCGCTACTATAACCAAAATAAAGTAGCAAGGCTATTTTTTTTGTACAAATAATTTTATTTCAAAAATTATTATTTTAGGTAAATATAGTACTTCCGTATATCCATTTAGTTTAAAACAAAAGTCATCTTTGAGTAGTATGGTTCATCGTCTTGTAAATCTTCCGCTTTCAAACATCAGGTAAAATTTTATGAAAAAAATTGCCGTAAATAATAATTATAAATCCAAAATGATAGACAATATAGATAAGAACAATTTCAAAAAGGCGATTTTCCAGGTGTATGCGCTTATCAGAGATAATATCAAATATAACAGCCTAGCTTTCATGGGAAATTTGAGTAAAAAACTCAAATCACTTTTATCTAAGCGCAGTATCAACATTGCTCATCGTACCGGAAATAATTCAGGAAAGTTATGGAGAATAATAAATCAAACTTCCACAAAAATAATAAATCAGGAGTGAATTGAATTAAATGTATTACGTATGATAAGTTTTATATTGGTAGACCTTTTCTAGAAACTTTCAGACCATAATTTCCAAAGTCGAATTCATATTATGAAAACCACACATTCATTTCCTACTTTAAAATATTGAATGAGGAAAATAACAGAATAAAATTCAATGCCAGAATCAATAAATAATAATACTACATAACCATACTACAAATGTCCTTTTTAATATTTTCAAAATCACTGAATTACCTGACTAAGGGTTCAGAATGGATTTTTTTTTTTTTTTTTTTTAAGAGGTGGGACGTGTGCCCTCTCCCACCCCCCCGGCGCCCGACCTCCGTACAAATTTGGCTTCGTCAACTTGGACATTTAGCCATCAATTTACTAAATGAGGGGAAACACTTAAATCCGGACGCATACAAACACCCAGGAACACGGTGGGAATCGAACCCACCAACTCCGTCAACGAAGACGACATAGCGTTACCTAAACCTCTCCGCCACGGAGCCTCCCAGTATGGAATTCCCACCGTTACTAACTATTTGTAACATCACTATATTTACCCGTTTTACATAATTTATTGTACATTTTGGTTGTAATTGAATGCATTCGATATATATATATATATATATATATTATATATATATATATATATATATATATACATATATATATATATATATATATATATATATATATATATATATATATATATATATATATATATATATATATATATATATATATATATATATATATATATATATTTATATATATTTATATATAGATATATAGATCTACATAGATGACACTTTGATTGTTTGCAGGTTATATGAGATAGGGGATTGTTTTAGGTCATTCTATTGTAGTTATGGAAGTTCAATAGCACTGCCCACTCGGTCAATCAAAGGGACAATACTGAAGAGCTCGTTGAGGAGTAAATCTGTCAGCCTAGTGTTAGCATCGTGTGTGACACAGGTCTCCAGGTTACTATCACTTATATTTGATTATTAGAAACGCCATGTCGTCGAAACTCATGAAACTGGCTTGGCTTCAGATTGATATGATTTTTTTCAAATGAATTTCCTAGTGTATATATGTATATATGTATATATGTATATATATATATATATATATATATATATATATATATATATATATATATATATATATATATATATATATATATATATATATATATATATATATATATATATATATATATATATACCTATATATTTATATTTATATATATAGTTGATGAAATCCGTCATTACTACGTTTATTATCACAAAAATATTTTGAAAAATATAACACTGCGATTGCTATTTCGGTCACTAGACCATCATCGGACAGATTAAGTTAAGTTCTTAACTCAATCTGCCTGATGTGACCGAAATTGCAATCGCACTGTTATATTTTTCAAAGTATTTTTTTGATAATAACGTAGTAAATTCAAGTTTTGTTTTTGTTCATTTTATGTATATATATATATATATATATATATATTTATATATATATATATATATATATATATATATATATATATATTAGTTAAGGAGGAATGGTTTCTTATGAAAATTTAAGTTACAATCTCTCAGGTTGTTGGTTTTTCAGAATCTGAGAATCTGAATTTTCATTAAAAATAAAAATTCAAATGACGTCAATGCCCATTGCAGAAAAATTCAATTCAAGCATTCACACAAAGCTCTGTGTGGCGTTGAGTTGAAAACATATATGATAATTCCAGTATTTTTATTGAAAATCTACGATATGAAATATTTCCGGGAATGGATTTATTGAGATGTGAATAATAGTATAACCAATAACTTCATAGTGGGTTTGTTATGTAAACAGATATATAAACGCCAATCTACCTAGTTCTGATTATCGTATCGTTTTTTTACTTCAAAGATGGTCATAGTCTCATGAAATTACAATAATTTTATGTTTGCGTCAATGAATTCTACTTCAAAGAATTATCGCTTTAAAAAAAAACTAATCTGCTACGAAATGGCGAAGGAGCCGGAAAAATAGAATACGCAATACCTATTTGAAAACTTCTTAATTCCATTATAGACATTTTTTAAGGACGAAAGGATACTTTTAATACCGAAAAATTAAAGAGTATAGTTCATGAAACTTAAAAATATACTTTCGCCAGTAGCGCACTATAAAGTACAATATAAATTATATAATAATATGAATGAATTATTTCAATAAATTATATAGTTTATTTAAGGCTGTTACTTGGTGATATTATCATAAATTTAACGTAAGAGAAACATCATTACAACAAGAAACCTCGATTTTCACTGAAGCTACTAAGAGGAATACGTATAAAGCATTATCTATACAAAATTATTCATCAAAATCGAATGTTTTTCACATTTCGGTAATTATGATATATTATCCAAATATCCCAAAGATGAATTCCAGTAAAATTTGAGAAAAGTTGTTAACGACGCTGAATTATTGATTAGGATAAATATAAAATTATTTCAAATAATCCTCTACCTCCAAAACTTTACGCACTTGAGAAATTTCATAAACCTGGTTATCTAATCAGGAAAGTTGTTCCATACGTAACTGCTTCAATGTATAATCTTTCACGGTTCGTAATCAGAATTATAGAAACCTACTCCAAATTTAAACCAGAATTTTCAATAAAAAATTCTCTTAAATCATCCAGAAAGATTGAAAATATTGATTTACCACATAACTTGAAACTTTTGTCATTCGATATCACAAATCTTAATGCTATCATTCCACCAAATGATATAAAAGCACTCATAGAAGAGTTATCAAAATCAAATTATGTGAATCATATGATTCAATACGAAACTATTTCAATGTTAAAGATTTGTTCGAGTGAGAATCATTTTGAAATCGATAAAACGATATGTAGTAGCTCGGAATGTTTGATAAAAGGTAACACTTTGAGGAGACCCTTAATAGATGAAATATTGATCGATAATATAAAAAAAATATTCACACTCTGAATATTGGAATATTGATAATTCAATATGGTTAAACAAAGCAACTTTATTATTTTTCTGAATCTCATTACAACTAGAATTCACAAGAATCATTACTTTGCAATGTTTCATAAACCGTCAAATACAGATACTAAAATAAATACGTCATGTCATTCTTTCCAACATAACGCTGCATAATAGTTCGGTCTTGCTTATATTCAATATTCCTATGTCTCAGCCAAATTTCAATGAAGAATTGAATATTAAGAAGCAGATTGATACAAATAATGCTTATAATTCACAATAAACTAACAATAATATCAGAATTAAAAAGTTTACGTTAGAAATGAAACAAGTTTTTTCGCTTTCCAATGATATTGACACGAAATTCAATATTTTTCTTATATCGGGTTACCGATATGCGATATCAATATCGCATACCGTACGAACAACTTTCAAGCTTTATTTATAAGAAACATAGAAACTTCAGGAAAATAATCAAAGAACGTTAGCACCATTTTAAAAACAATTAAAAAGATTTCACTTATTTCAATCATTTATTAGATGAGACTTATTCATTCAATACAGATTTTCATATTTTACATAGAGAGAGTATTGGATTATAATTAAACTTTTGGGAAGCTCGGTATAAAAATTCTGATAACTTATCGAATGAACAAATTGAATAGAATCTTTTGCCCAGAATTGCTGCTGAATATATTAAAAATCGGATGTAATTTGTAGAACTTTTCTAGAAGGATTATCTATCCATCATTCCAGTATTCAATTTCTGTTGCAATCGTCTCTTTGATGCCAACTGAGATACCAAGCTTTTAGGATTCAAGACTTCCTGACGAAGCCACCGTGTGGTGAAATGGCGCGTCATAGATCTAATTATAGTGATCGTTTAAATCGAACATGTCTTTTTCTAGTAATAATTTCATATGCTATTGATAAATTAGTTAGTTCTTAATGTTGAATGACTGATCCAACAAGTGTAGAGTAGTTTGTCGAAATTAATTAAAAATACGTGCTCCTTTCAAATGAATGTACAGTGTATCTAATTTTCGATACTTTTGAATGGTATCTCCGTTATTTTTGAAGATAGAGGGTTGTGGTTTTCGCGACACTGTGCTACTTTTTTGTAAAACTGAAGATGCCGTCAACAGAATTTTAATAGCCTATTTAGTTTTTAAGATACCGGGTATTTTTGAAAATGTTGCATTTTGGAATCCTTCATCTTATCGAAAAGGTAATACATCATTCTTATAGATTTTTTTCCGTAGAATGTAGTGGTACATATTTACTATCTTCGAGTTATAAAGCAAATTTATGTTTTTTTTAAATGGAATACCCTGTATATTTATAGACCATAAAATTTGTCTCTTTTTACTTTTTTAAAAATATATGATAGTATAAATTTTTTCAGAAACGCGCAAATAAATGACAATTTTCTAAAATTGAATGCATAGATCAATAGAAGGCCATGGATAACAACAATGAACAAGTGAAAGTTACATATTACTAACAAAGAATTGGATACCTAGCATATAGGTATCTTTTACTTAAAAAATACCTATAGATCTTTTTTCTATCAATAGGTTTGTGTCAACAGTTTTGTAGCGTGAAGCAACAATATTACAAACACAAATAAATAACATTATTCAAAAAAAATTGATAGGTGATGTTCAAATTGACTACCATTTTTTCTGATGCAAAATTGGCACATCTTTGTAATTCTTTGAATAGCGTTTGAAAGAACCTCTGTTCTCATTCGCAGATTTCGAAAGGCTAAATGAATTGCCACTCGAAGTTCTGCAATGATGTCCATTTTTGGCACACCAATTTACTTTTCAATTTTTCTATAAGGACAAAGGTGTTCCTATTTATCCCAAAGTATCTATCTCTTTTCTTTCCCTATTTTCTTTGTTGTATATTTTAGCACTCGATTGAACAAATGATCCATGCTCAACTAAATTTGCTCTTAAACGAGCAGATATCTCAAAAACGGTTGATTTCTTTCTGGATATCTAACAAAACAAAAATTAGAATGATAATAGAGATTTTTGTAGCCATTATAGCTTACTTACCTTAGGAAATATAATTCCGAAGCTTAAAACATACCAGCATATCATATTTTTCATAATTTCCATACTCTGCATTATTCGAAAACATTGATCAATTAAATAATAATACCAAAATAACGAAAATAAGCACCTTTATAAACAAAAAGTCGATCCAAAAACAGTTGATATTGATTTAAAATTTATTTTTTGTTTCTTGTCGTGAACAATATCCATGGCCTACTATTAAATTATGCATTCAATTTCAGAAAATTGTCCTTTATTTTCGCGTTTCTGACAAAAAGTTTATACTATCATATATTTTTGAAAAGGTAGAAAAAAGGCAAATTTTATAGTCTATAAATATACAAGGTATTCCATTTAAAAAAAACATAAATTTGCTTTATAACTCGAAGATAGTAAATATGTACCACTACATTCTACGGAAAAAAATCTATAAGAATGATGTATTACCTTTTCGATAAGATGAAGGATTCCAAAATGCAACATTTTCAAAAATACCCGGTATCTTAAAAACTAAATAGGCTATTAAAATTCTGTTGACGGCATCTTCAGTTTTACAAAAAAAGTAGCACAGTGTCGCGAAAACCACAACCCTCTATCTTCAAAAATAACGGAGACACCATTCCATTTAAAAAAACATGAGTTTGCTTTATAACTCGAAACTAGTAAATATGTAACAAAAATTATCCACACCACTGCATTTTACGGAAAAAAGGCTATAAGAATGTTATATTAACTTTTCGATAAGATGAAAGATAACGGCGATACGACGGGAATCCCAAAATGCAATATTTTCAAGAATGCCCTGTATCTTAAAAGCTAAAAGGGCTATTAAAATTCTGTTGACGGCATCTTCAGTTTTACGAAAAAGTAGCACAGTGTCGCGAAAACCGCAACCCTCTATCTTCAAAAATAACGGAGATACCATTCGAAAGTATCGAAAATTAGACACACTGTACATGCTTGTACTTTTCAATGCATTACTGACAAAACCGTGTTTTTTTAAACTATAATCAATTCATCAATTCAATTATTTTTCGAATTAATTTTGTCTCACTTGAATTCGCTCCGCTAGCTTCACTGAATTAATGAATCAAATGTTCTGTCAGAACCTGCCTGATTCTCGCACATACTCGTAATCGAAGTATCCAGGAGCAGAGGCAGTCATATATGCAATAATAAATTGAGTAAATTTCGCAATTGCCTGGCAAAATTGAAAACTGTATGCTCCGAAAAAAGATTTGTCCTATTCGTATAGCGAGCTGAAGCTATGTTACAACTAACCTTTTATATAAGGACATAAAAGAGAATTAGATTCGTGATTCACAAAATGATGGAATTAATGTTGCTGATCAAATTGCAGAACACCATTAAGTTCAATGAGGCTATACGGTTTTTTATGGGAGAACATAAAATTCTAGTAAAATTTGTGTGCTCTGTGAAACAAGAGCAGTTAAGTTCATATCTGCATTGTATTTTTTGAAACGTATGTTGCTAAATTTCACTTTGCGTGTAAATTCCCAAAAACTATTTGAACTTCGATTTAATAACGGCGGTTGAATATATTTTACTTTTATATATGATTGAGATATTTAAAATTTTATATATATATATATATATATATATATATATATATATATATATATATATATATATATATATATATATATATATATATATATATATATATATATATATAAATATATATATATATATATATATATATATATATATATATATATATATATATATTTATATATATGTGATAATTTTTGAGTTTTTCTTGGGAATGTGGCTTAGATAAAATGGATGTTTTCTATATCATCATTCATTTCATCATTCCTTATTCCAACGTTTCGGCTTCACAAAGCCTTTTTCAAGGACTAGCTTAAAAATATCCTCGGAAACACCGACACTCACTTCATTAAACGTATACACAAATTTTGAATGTATTGTGTATACGTTTAATGAAGTGACTCATATGATTTGTTCAATAGGTAAATCGAATAACATTATTGTTTCAAGTTCATTATTTGATAACTTATGGGTACCTACTTTGAATTACTTCACAAATTATGCAATGTGATAAAAAATATTTTATTCTTCAGGAAGAAGTGATAGATTATAAGAAACTAACACATACTAGAAGCAATCATTTAATTGTTTATGATAAAGAAAAGAAGGATCGAATTGTAAAACATGAATTGTACTTATATTTCTTATTTGTAGGAAGTACGTATTTTCTGTGACATATCAGTTAGTAGAGGCATAACCTTCTGATGTGAAGAAATACATAATTATCGCTATATCACTTCAGATGGTAAAACGCTAGGCCAGGTGTCTATTGTAATTATCATTATATACAATAAGTGGAAATTCATAATTTTTTTTTTCAGGTAATAAATGTATCACTTTATTGTAAATATGATTAATTTATTATATCACAGAATGAAAATGTTATTTTCTTTCCAAAAAGATTTTTTCGAAAATCCTTGACACTCGTTTTATTAACAACCAAGTCATTAATTGATGCTCCATAAATGATTATTCGAAAAAAATAAATCATGCACTGAAATATATATGAAATTAACAAAGATTATTTCTTTTCTTCTTTTCTAAACGTACAGAAGCCGCTCGAAACTGAAATATTTCATCAAAGTTTATGGGTGCAAATGGTTAAAATATGATAGAGGTGAGCAAGTATGTAAGTGAATAACAAGTCAATGGAGTTATTGAATTATAGAGCACGGGTTTTTCTGGAAGGACAATTTTATTTAAGCCGGAAGGGCATTCAGCTGGAAGTCTAAGAAGATTAAGAAACCCATGAAACGGTTGAAACTTGAACATATTTCATGGCAAATCACGATAAGAAACATCATGGTATTCAAAATTATCCATAAGTACAATCTATTCATATTTTTTTGTGCAAAAATAGAAATGTAGAACATAATTAATAACAAATATTATTTTCACCAACATATTTTGAGTTCTTCATCTTGAGCTCATACTCTTAGTAAATATGAATATAAAAGTTCTAATGAAAAGCTTACTACAAATTCATACTATCCAAATTGATATATGTATATCTGCTGGTATTTTCAGGTTCACATTGTTGCTGGAATTGATAACGAAGACAAATGAAAGTTCATGAATATATATGAAGCACCCAGTGCTGGGTATTCAGATGTTATATTTAAGCGTAATTAAGTTATGAACTCCTGTTCTAATTTACGGTTACGAGAAATAATCAAAACATCATAATGTAGAAAACTCGGTCATTAATATATCACGAGCAGCCCTAGTCAGACATCAAAATTGTCATTGAAATTTTATGAAATAAGTAGCAGTATAAATAAAAAAAATAATATGTATATATATATATATATATATATATATAATATATATATATATATATATATATATATACATATATATAAATATATATATATATAAAAAAATATATAAATATATATATATATATATATATATAAATATATATATATATATATATATATATATATATATATATATATATATATATATATATATATATATATATATATATAAATATATATATATATATATATATATATATATATATATATATATATATATATATATATGTATAATGTTTTTTGTGAAGCTGCCTCCTTATGGGAATATTAGTCACTAGCCTTTAGGCCACATAGAATAGGTGAGCACCCTTTTTTTCTTTCACGCATTGGTGACAGCTTATTGAAAAAACAAGAATTTTGGCTACTGACTGAAAACCTACAATTGACACATCAGGAATGGAAAAACAATTTGCTTCAATCAGTTCTACTTTCTGAAGTGTATCGAGTAGAAAATCATTACAATTTACCATCAAATATACATTAAGATATATAGATCAGATTTTCGAAAAAAAATCGAGTAGGCGAATGTCGTTTCGCATATACGTGTGAATTCAATAATTGTACACGTTTAATTGTTAGTAATTAATTTCACTCACGAAGAATAAGTGCATATGGTCTACTGTTTTGGCAACAGTTTGGTCAACAGACATGATAAGATACATTATTAAATACAAAAAATCCTCACTCGATGAGAACTGTTGTTTAACTATATCGATGTTTGTTCATGATTAAGGAGGAATTATTGAAAATTACATCATTGCACAATATACTGAATAGTGTTAAGGTATATTCATTTTCTTCTAGAATGTCTTACCAGAATGACCAGAAGGACCACGTGTTTGCAACGCGATGGTGATATGTGCATAATCATAAAATAGTGTGAAAATGTTTGACTCAATTCTATTCTGAACATTGGATAGGTAGACAAGGTACAATCTTCCTATCCAACTAATTATTCGCAGTGAAATTCATCACTTATAATTGAATCATTGAATGTACACATTTGTGATGAATTTAACGACAGGTGCCCACTCCATTCATTTTTAGTTTCGAAAAAACCATCAATATTTCTTATTTTCCGAAAAATCTCGATAGTTTCACATAGTATACCCGACAAAGTCTGCAGATAGCTGTTGATAAATGTCATACAATTCGAGTTATTGCCTCTAATAACTTCTTATTTTCAAAAAATCGTAGTAGGTGATGCGCTGAAGTATACGCAATCGACTGAAAAAGTGTTAGTTGAGTTTTTTGTATTGAATGGCTATGAATTTATGAACTTCTGTGTTCATCTACGCACTATGCTTTTTGGTCACATTTATTTATTTATCGTATGGCAACACATGTATCTTAATTTACTTAATTATATCAAACAAAAGAATAAAAATTTTAGATCTTAATGTCTAAGTTTTCGATCCAGGTGACAGCCGATGGAGTGGCCCCCAAGAAATCTCTGGTGCAGTGACTTTGCCGGTTTATACAGTCATAGGCTAGGTGATGGATGGTTTGTCGTTCGCCACAATCGCAAGTGTTGCTTTGGGTTTTTTCCCATTCGTATAAAGAATGTAAACATATGCCAGTTTCGGTACGGATGCGGTTTAGATAGCACATTGAATGTGGGCTATTTAGCCAGACAGGTGCACAGTACTCGGCTGTGCACACAACACTCAGAGAAGAACAACGGAGCGTTTCGGCTGAGGCACCCCAACTCGTACCGCTTAATTTGGAGATTATGTTGTTCCTCGTTCTTAATTTAGCAGCTACATTTGTTAAGTGTTTTTTGAAGGATAGTGTGCGATTAAAGTAACTCCCAGGTACTTGGGGTGCTCATTGTGCTTCAGTCGGGTGCCTTGGGGTATTTGAGATCAGTCTAAGGAAAGGGTAAATATATATATATATATATATATATATATATATATATATATATATATATATATATATATATATATATATATATATATATATATATATATATATATATATATATATATATATATATATATATATATATATATATATATATATATATATATATATATATATGTATATATATATATATATATATATATATATTTTATCACATTATTTATTGCGTTGTAACGTTTCTACAGTAAGTGCCTTCAAAGGAAAACATTTTAATTTGAAAAATCAAACAGAGACAAAATTGTCATCACACTAGTTATGGAAATAGAAAGAAGTTGTTTTTTCCTTACGGTATATGAAAAAACAAATTCTCTCTATTCCCACAACAAGCAAGTAATACAATTTTGTCTCTGTTTGGATTTTAAGTATATATATATATATATATATATATATATATATATATATATATATATATATATATATATATATATATAATCTTAAAATCCAAACAGAGACAAAATTGTATTACTTGCTTGTTGTGGGAATAGAGAGAATTTGTTTTTTCATATACCGTAAGGAAAAAACAACTTCTATATATATATATATATATATATATATATATATATATATATATATATATATATATATATATATATATATGTATATATATAATAATAATAATAATAATAATAATATATATTTATCCTTTCAGACATTACATAAATGTATAGGACACGTTACATACTAAATATACATATTAACCTAACAAGTAACAAATTAACTTATTAGGAGAAAGACTAACAGAATTCAACTGAAAAATATTCTTTTAAGTTGTAAAAGCAGTGTTTCAACAGAATCTTCTTAATTTCCTTCTTGAAACATAATAAATCTAAAGACCTAATCCCTTGGGGGAGACGATTGTAAAGTTTGATTCCTACATAACTAGGCGATAACTCAAACTTAGAGGTAGCATGCGTGGGAATACATAATGTGTCCTTATTCCGCGTATTATACTCGTGAAAACTAGTAAGTTTATTCAGATTCAATAACCTATGCCGAACAAACAAGAGACAATGTAAAATATAGATACACGGCAATGGTAGAACTTTCTGCTGAATAAATGTCGGTCGGCAGGACTCCTGGGGTTTCAAATTATATATGAGGCGTATAATCCTTTTCTGTGTGAGAAAAACTCTTCCACTTCCAGTCGAGCCACCCCACAAAACAACATTGTAACTCAGATGACTGTGTACGAGTGCATAATACACCGTGAGTAGGCTCTCCATTGGCAACGAGTGTTTAAGACGACTAAGCGCGTAGAATGATTTGTTTAACTTTCTACTGGGTTGATCCACGTGACAGTGCCACCTCAAATACTTGTCGACATGTACACCCAAAAATCTTACACTATCTGCGGATCGTAATTCATGTTTCTGAAAATCGATAACCAATGCTTCGTTCAGGTTCATTTCACGTAGTTGAAACTGCATAAATTCTGTTTTATCTAAGTTTAACATTAGAGAATTCTTGTAACACCAATCCGAGAATTCCCGGATGAGTCTCTCGCATTTTAACTTGAGTTCACCAGTGGTCTGAGCCGACACCGCCAAGGAAGTGTCATCAGCAAACAAGGTGATAGAGTCAGCATTGATGTACTCGGGTACATCGTTTACAAATAACACAAAAATCAGAGGTCCCAACACAGAGCCCTGGGGCACTCCCATAGTCTGAGCATAACATTTCGATTTAACTTCATTGTTCTCAACAAAAAAATTGCGGTCAGATAAAAAACTCGTGATCCAGTTCAGAAAAACTCCTCTAAATCCTAAACTATACATTTTGTTGGTTATGAAATTGAGCTGTAAGCAATCAAATGCTCGTGACTCGTCAAAAAATAAACCCGCCACATAGGAGCCATCGTCAAGGCAACTGTACACGAATTCAACAAAATTGCATACGGCAGACTGGGTTGATCTACCACTGCGAAAACCGTGCTGGTAGCTAGAAATGATGGAGAATTTGTTAAGGTAGTTCAACATTCGACCATGAACCACCTTCTCAAATACCTTAGACAAAATACTCAGTAAAGAAATGGGACGATAGTTAGTTATATCAGGCATATCGTTTTTTTTGAACACAGGGATAACTTTAGCTGTTTTAAAATTGATGGAAATATATATATATATATATATATATATATATATATATATATATATGTATATATATATATATATATATATATATATATATATATATATATATGTATATATAATAGCTTAAAACCCCCAAACTTTGGGTTGCCACTGTTACGCCTAATAAGACCTTTACTCCCTGATTAAATACTAGCTCAAGCAAAAAAAGATTTTAATTTCTCTTTCAACTCTTTTTTTACGATTGAATTTTCTTTTTCGCAAATCACCATTCAAAATCTATTAGTATATCGTCATTTAAAATCTATTAGTATATCACCATTTTAAATATATAAGTGCTTCGCATTATCACATAATCACGATCTTGACAAAAAAAAATCGAAAATCATGAAGTAAGTAAAATTAAATAGCGAAAGTTTCTCAAAAAGAAACTGAAATGAAAATCAAATATTGTGATATTAAAACTTATCGAAAGAGAAACCGAAAAGAAAAGGTCCATTGTTACTCTTAACGAATAGTGAATCTAACCTCATTCTTCAACAGTCTTCATACCTTCGTTCTTATCTCCTTATCGCCAAAATAAATGGGATCACTGCGTTGTACGGAAATTCAACCGACCTCATTTGATAGTTAAGTGTTTATTGAGCCGACTTTCAAACTCAAAATCAAATTTAGTTTGTATATATATATATATATATATATATATATATATATATTTAATTATATATATATATATATATATATATATATATATATATATATATATATTTATATCTTAATATATATATATATATATATATATATATATATAATTCTGAGTATCGAATATTGAAAAAAAAACCTGTCACGCAAAAATCTCGAAAACCGTCGATATTTTCGAAGTGGAGATCTATATAAAGTATCTTTCATTTTCTATGTAGAAACCGAAAAAGCAATAAAAAATATAGGTTGCCATTTGGAAAAACATAGTTGGCATCCCCCCAGAAAAAATTGAACACAATTCAATGTAGAGCATTATCGAACATTCTCTACCCAACTAAAATATTTTTGATAATGCGATGTTTCCACATCTATTAGAAAGTAGTAGCAACTTTGATTTTTCGAATGGAACAGCCTGTATTTAATATTATTTTTAAAATCTCCAACAATTAACTAACAACTTATAATATTTTCCTATAACTATACACCGTTTTCGAAATAAATATTATTTTAATTTTTTTTCGTCAGAAATCAAGACCTCTACAAACTCTTATATCTTTGAGTTAAGAAATACTATGATATCAAAATTGTTGCAATTTGTAGATTTGTGGGGGCTTCCTACACTTCAGCCTAATCTTCGTTACTTCAATACAGGATGGTGGAAAAATGCAGTTAATTCGTTTGCTTGAAAAAGTTTCAAATAGAATATCCTGTATATTATTGAAGATTCGGAGAGCTGCTAGAATTTCCCTTTTATCTATGTATATTATACATATATATATATATATATATATATATATATATATATATATATATATATATATATATATATATATATATATATATATATATATATATATATAAAATAAAAATATTTATATATATATATATAAATATATATAATATATATATATATATATATATATATATATATATATATATATATATATATTACATTTGGATTTTTCCGAGGATTTCGAGAGAATCGTTCAAAATTTGGTTGCTCGAAATCGGTAGCAGATACGACAAAACTACAAGAGACCGAAAAGTTTAGTATGACAACAAAGCTTCTTTTTACATTCTTTTAAATTTACAGTTAATCACCAAAAAAAGTTCTGGAGGAAAACAGATGACAGTGTACATATATATATATATATATATATATATATATATATATATATATATATATATATATATATATATATATATATATATATATATATATATATATATATATATATATATATATATATATATATATATATATATATATATATATATATATATATATATATATGTATATATATATATATATATATATATATATATATATATTATAACCTTATTGACTTAGTTATTCTGAGTCTTCTTCATTCAATTCAAAGACAAAAAATTAGTCAATAGATAGTTGGGCTTTGACTCAACTTTTCTTCATCAATATCCCTTCTTTTTTAACGTATTACACTACAATATTTTTAAATGATATAAACTTATTATTACTAAATGACTTCTTGATCAAGTAAAATTTGCTACTTCATGATTTCTCAAAATTGCATTTTCTAAAATTCTATATTCAATCGCGTGTCTTGTTTCAGGTGAAACGCAGCATAATGTTGAAAATGGCTGACGCATGCCAGGAGCACTCAAACCGCAGTTTCCACGAGATGTATGTACAAAGGCACAACAATGTTTCTATTCTATATGCAGATATAGTGAATTTTACTCCACTTTCTGAACAACTTTCTGCCTCTGATCTAGTTAAAACATTAAACGAACTCTTCGGCAGATTTGATCAAATTGCACAGGTACGTTGGCGTTTAACAATTAGTGCAATATTTTAGTATTTGGTTCCCAAAAGGGCACTTCTTAATTAGTTTTTACGTGAAATAAAAACAATAGAAAATAAGAAAATCTAGACTGTTGAAATTTGAGTGTCTTAATATATAGTCTTGAGACATCCCATTCATCTCCATGTAGTCAGGTCTCCTTATTTGCGTAGGAAACTTTCATCTATTTTTATTGAATCCTGGCTATTTCTGAATAAATTGGATGAGTCTGATATTCAGATATACTCAAGCGTTGAAAAACAATTATTTTGAATCGATATAAAATATTCTTGCATTTTGATCTTATCATTCCATTTTCTTTTTTTATGCAAATCTAGTATGTTGTGAAGTCTGGCTTTCGTTTTCAAAAAAGATTTAGCATTTAGTATTATATATATATATATATATATAGTATATATATATATATATATATATATATATATATATAGTATATATATATATATATATATATATATATATATATATATATATATATATATGGAACAAACTCATAGAAGATATTGTGGAGGAATTTTCTTTAATCTCATAGATTAAGATTATTATCTTTCGCCAGCAAATATTCATCTAACAAAAAATTGATTTTCAAAGCACTTCTTCGAATGACTACAAGATTATCTGTAGCCATTTGTAGAGAACTCTCTAAATATAATACACGTTCTTTTTTTCTAAGTGCTTTTTATCGGTTATACCATTCCGATTCTATGATAGAAATATAGCAAAGGTGGCTGCAGTGGCTCTAACAGTAAAAAGCCCATACAAAAATCTAAAAATGAACATTTTATACGGTAAAACATGGACCGTGGAGTATTTGGGAATCATTTCTTGGGGTTATTTAGATAGAAGCTAGTTTTAGTGAGTTCAGTATATTATAGTATCGCATTCTTCAGGGAAATAGATACTGAAACTATGTACTTTCGTAAACTGTGCGTGATTGGAAAAAAGTGCTCAAAGTTGAGCACTTATACGTTTTCCTCTACTTCCAAACGAGAACTAACGTTGCAGAAAATGAATACTTAATACAAAAAAGGTTTTCTAACAAAGAGAGGCTACAAGTTATTCTCTATAACTGAAGACGTGCTACAAAAGAATCATAAATTACAAAAATAAGATTATATAACGCCCCATTCTCATACCCCTTTCGCCGAAAAGAACCTATGAACTGTGTTTCAGTTCAGCTTGATGAGGTTACAAACAAAATTTTTATGCATAGAGATTATCAAAAATACAAAGCATGAAAATCTACATGTCCAAATAAAAAGATTGCGGCACTTAGACAAAAGATTTTAAACTCTCAACTAGTACCTGCCTAATATTAATCGAATTTCCCTTCCAGTTTACAGCCTCACTGAATTTGAAGTGCCTTGAGAGATACGCTCGAAAATTTTAAAAACGCCAGGAATAATGAAAATTGTAGGGATTGAAAGAATCAATTTAAACTAATACCAATCCAATCCACGTAGCAAATTTCAACCCTCTAACGCAATCAGCAGAAAATCTCAAAAGCCTTGAAAAACTTTTCAAAGTTTTGATAAAGCCACGAATGTCGTGGCGAAACGTCAACTTTTCAATAAAATCGAGTTTTTTGAGATTCAAGGAGCCTGTTATTGCTAATAATTATCAAAAGATTATATATATATATATATATATATATATATATATATATATGCTAGTTGAGTTTGGTCAATGCAAAATTTTCGTAACGGCATCCGTTTTCAAGATACAGGGTAACTACTGAAAAAAATTGAATTAAACACATCTTTTACGATTATGTCGAAACTACTAGCAATATTGTAATGAAATTTTGATTGAATAGCTAACACATCGCGTACATTTGTTTTTATATGTGTTCCTCATAGAGGGTGCTAGTTACAAGGTTCCGAATACTTTTGTACATAACTTTTTTGAGTATACATTTTCTAATAAAAATGTATGGGAACTCAAACATCATACAATTTTATACCAAAAAGGTACTTTAGTTCGTTACTGTGTACTGATTTCGGGATATTTCAATTTGAAAATGATGAAATTATGTTTAAAAGTATTCGGTTCGAACCGTATAACTACCGCCCAGCGAGGCCAATATTTAAACAAATGTATGTGTGTATCTGCTTCCAAAACATATTCGTACAAAATTTCATTACAATATTTTCGTAGTTTCGACATAATCGTAAGCAATATGTATA
>JARQZK010000005.1:500000-505000 GCA_030704885.1 Cynegetis impunctata
CTGACGTTTCGGATACCGGTTTTTTATTTTTCGCGCACTGTCGGCACTATGCTTACTGTCGACACTACTCGCACTTTCGACACTACTCGCACTTTCGATGTTACACACACTTTCGACACTACGCGCACTTTTTTGGTCAGCGGATTCGGAGCAGAATGTCCTCTAGGAGGTCCAGGACTTCATCAGGAGGATCCTGAAGAACTTGGAGGATTGTGGATGGAGGAAATGAATACCTTTTTCTCGGTCTTCTGCAGAGGACTCAACGGCGCCACGGCGTCATGAGCGTCTCTCGGACTTCGATGTTTATACCGTGCAATATACGATGGACGTATCGGGCTTGGAGTTTTTGTAGGTGTTCGATAATGGGTGGAATTTTTACGTGTTCGTGTGCTAAGTGAGATGGATAACGTCTGTCTAGACGAAAAATACTACGACAGATTGCTCTTTCGCAGCTCTCCAAGAAAGTCGAATAAGTAACAATCTATATGCTACTACTGGTCTGATGAACGTTTTGTACGTGTGTAATAGAGTTTATGGATTACATCCCCGAATTATGCGTCTTAGAGCATATAGAATATTAGATCAGTTTAGGACTGTTTTAAGTGTGTTTCGAGAATCAGATATCCATATTATTATGTTGGTTGAATGTGACTCTCAAGTAAATAATATCTTCCCTCAGTTTTCACCCCATAAGCTTAGTCGGACAATGCTTTCATTGGATTTAGGGGATTTTGTTTAATTTGGGTTCTGAAAAAGTATTAACTGTGTTGTACTTGGATAAGGTGTTATTCTCCATTGGCTCGCTTACTTTGTGATCCAGTCAAGGTAACCCTACACTATGCGGTTGCATAGTATCGCCGTCCTAGCCGTGGTCCATATCACCGTGTCATCTGAAAGAATCGAAATCTGTGTATCTCTTTTTACGGGATGTGGGATATCATATGTAAATATGAGGTATAGAAGGGGAGCGGGAATCGATCCTTGCGTAATTCCCGCTCGTAGAATGAATGGATCGGATAAGGATTGTTGTACTTTAATTCTGATGCAGTCGTAAAGATAAGAAACTGTTAGTTTAGTATGATGGAGGGGGAGTTGAATATCCTGGAGCTTCAGGAGCAGACCGGCGTGCCAAACCTGTCCGAATGCTTTCTTGATATCCAGAAAATAGAGATGCATCAAGTCAAACTAGTTTGATTTTACTCAACAAACTTGACTGGACTTGAAAATCAAACTATTTATGTAAAAAAGTTTCACTTGAATCGATTTCCGTATCTTTAGGTTTGACTTGAAATCAAACTTCTTCAAACAGTTTGAATATTATATTGCGCAACGTGTTGACTTCCAATTCTAATAACTGAGAGCGTACCGCCTACCTCCTACCCCTACCACCAGTAGGTAGTGCGTGCATTGTGCGATAATGTCGGAAGTCGAAATGTCTGAATTTGAACCTTTTTCATGTAGCGGCTCGGAATACGTACCAGAACAAAGTGAATCTGATTTAGAAGATTTCCCCCTGCAAAAACTACGAGAAAGAAATCTGTAGACGAGGCAAAATTAATCAACAAGAAAAAGAAATATACAGATTTTTTTGATGTTGCAGCAGGCGATTCCAAAACAATGAAATTTGCAAAGTGCAAATTATGTAAAAATTAAGAACAACGGTATAAAATGCCAAATAGTGGAACTAGTTCTTTAAAACGGCATTTGATGAAGAGCCACAAAAAATTGTATGATGAAGAATTTCCGCAGGAAGCAACAACTTCTGGAACAAGTAGTATTTGTGGTAATAACAACATAGAACGTTGGATCCAAAATAGTAAAAATGACCTGGTAAGTTTTTATACAATTAACCCTAGAACCACAACTGTGTTACCCCACTTTTTTATGACTGCGCCCGTGATTTTTGGCCTTTTAGAGGTCAGCCACCATCTACCTTCATAATAAAATTTTGTTTGTTTGTTTTAGAATTCTACTGGGCAAACTTTGGATTCGGAGACAGGGAAAAATAAATTTATGGATCTATTAGTGGAGTACACTGTAAAAAAATATCTGCCATTTAACTTCTTTGAAGATGATATAACCCACCAATTATACAATTATATTAATCTAAACTTAATTGTTCCTTCAAGAAACCAGTTGAAGTCACGAATATTTTCCAAATTTGATGTTTTGAAAATGTCAGTAAAGATACTTTTAAATGCTTGTGACTCAAAAATTTCGTTTACGATGGATGGATGGTCTTCTCATTCGATGAAGGGCTACTATGGAGTAGGCGTTCATTTTATTGATAGTAACTGGACATTACATTCTTTTTTATTAGATTTTGTACCCGCAAAAGGACAACATACTGGCCTTTCAATGGCAACTTTGTTTTTTAAAATAACGGCTGAATTCAATATTACACACTCTATTCAAGGAATTACTACTGACAACACTAATAGTAATTTCACTTTTTTAAAAGAATTGGGAAACATAATAGAAAATTTTGATGGTGCGAATAAGCATTATGTGTGTTTTGCACATATTCTTGACTTAGCTGCCCGAGATTTAATGCAAGTGTTTGAGTTAACGTCTGAAGAAAACGAAGACGAAAACTCTGATACTAGTGATAATGAAAATACAATATCTGAAAATACTGCAACAATTGCAAAGGTTAAGGTAATTTGTAAGAAAATTAAAAACTCCGAAATGTTAAGATTAAACTTCGCAAAATTTTGCGACTCATTAAATTTACACATGACCATTCCCAAACTGGAGGTAAAAACCACATGGAACTCTATACATTGGAAATGCTATCCTGGGCGTTACAATTCAAACGTTCGATTAATATTCTTTGTGACAATACCGATACTCTTTTACATTTTCGAATACACGATACAGAATGGAATGTTATTGAAAGAACATGTAAGTATTTACAAAGTTTCAAAACACCAACTAAAATTTTAGAAGGAGAGAAATATTCTACCCTTCCTATGGTGGTCATTGGGATTAATATGCTACTCGACAAACTAGAAAGATGGGCGCATGAACTAGATAATAAAGAAAATAGAAACGATCTTGATGCAAAAATAATTCTTGCCCTTCAGGCAGCTCGCGATAAAATTGTTAAGCATTACAGTAGGACTAACTGGATATATTGTATCGTTTTGATTTTGGATCCTCGTCATAAAATTTTCTTTAACGACATGGGGACAATCCTTGAAAGATGAAGCCATCAAGAAATTTGAAGAAATTTATAAAGAAAATTATTATTCACCTCACATTGACAAAGAGTGACCCCAAACCCAAATTGAATGTACAGTCAGTGTGTTCGAAAAAAAGTCTGATGAAGTTACTGATTTTGATATAGACTTGCTTGGACTTTTCCAATCATCTCCAAAAATAAATAGAAACGAAAATTCATGGAGATACGAAATCGACAAATACGCAGCTGAATCACGAGCAGACAGTACCAAAGACATATTAAAGTGGTGGAAACGGCACGCGACTGCATTTCCCACTTTATCAAAAATGGCGAGAGACTTTTTAGCCACCCCAGCAACATCAGCCTGCATAGAACGCTATTTTTCGAGAGCTTCTTTGACAGTCACAAAAAAACGAAACCGATTAAATGACCAGTCTATTAGAACATTAATGTGTTTAAATTCGTGGCTTCAACAAGAATCCTTAACAAATATCACACAAGGATCGCAGGAAGAGGTTACTATGTAATATATTGTTGCTTTCATTTAATTGATCAAAAACAATTTTTGAAATAATGTATTTTCTTTTTGTTTGAAATAATATATTTTCATTTTGTTCAAAATAAATGTATTTGTTGTACCTACTTACTATATTTAACATAAATATTTTACCCATTCAAGGTATATCTACTAAATAAATTATTTTTCAAACTCTCTCAAACTAGTTTTTGTTATTTGTCCAACTTTAAATATACTAAGTAGATGAAAGTTATCGGGTATAGGTCTTTGGAAATAAAATTAAACCATTAATCCATTAAATTCTCAATATTTCGCCAAATTTTATTGGCTTCATCAGGAGAAAATCTACGACACAAAACAACAGTTGTAAGCAGAAAATACAAATAAAAATATGTGGGAATAAAAACTCACTAGAAAATACCGTGGACAAGAACATACACGATTGAAAACACAAACTCTTCAAGGAACAGTAAAATACAAGTTACACCAAGTCAAATGCTCACAGCCAAATGAATCAATAAATAATGCAAGCGATAAAGAACATGAAAAACTTATACAAAAAACAAACAAAAAATTCTTCTTAAAAACAAAAAACCGTCATGTGTGAGATAACAGAAAAGTCTGGTCTGAATGAATAATTTAAAAATGGAACGAACTACAAAATTACACTGTAAATATTACTTAATTGATTTCTGTCAGATTTGAAGTTAACTGTACTGAGTGTTTTCTTGATATAATACATTTCATGAAAGAGTCTTTTTTTATAATTACTTTCGTATTTTAAATTTTTTACATCAGGAAAATTAAACAAATGCCCTGTTTCCTTATGATGCTTAACTAACGCACATGAATTCTTTAGGATTTTACAATCACAAGTTTACAATCACAACTCAGCACAAGAGTGATTGTAGAATCCTAAAGAATTCATGTGCGTTAGTTAAGCATCATAAGGAAACAGGGCATTTGTTTAATTTTCCTAATGTAAAAATTTTAAAATACGAAAGTAATTATAAAAAAAGACCCTTTCATGAAAGTAATTACATCAAGAAAACACTTACAGTTAACTTCAAATCTGACATAAATCAATTAAGTAATATTTACAGTGCAATTTTGTAGTTCGTTCCATTTTTAAATTATTCATTCAGACCAGACTTTTCTGTTATCTCACACATGACGGTTTTTTGTTTTTAAGAAAAATTTACACACAGTGGCTTCTTCAGATGAGTTATTCAAAGTGATTGCTGTTATGTCTAAAAAAATATAGTGATTCTCAAAAACCGAAGTTTTATTTACTTTATA
>JARQZK010000005.1:512500-632500 GCA_030704885.1 Cynegetis impunctata
CATATAATATATATATATATATATATATATATATATATATATATATATATATATATATATATATATATATATATATATATATATATATATATATATATATATATATATATATATATATATATATATATATATATATATATATATATATATATATATATATATATATATATATATATATATATATCATCATCAATCAGTTTTGTGCTGTCTGCATCCAGTTGGTACTGATGCGTTTTAAGTCGTCGGTCCACCTGGTGGGGGGACGCCCTCTATCTTTGAAGGCTTCCGTTCTAGGCCTCCATTCAAGGATTCGTCTTGTCTATCTGTCATCAGCAGATCTCGCAATGTGTCCTGCCCAGTTCCATTTCAGTACAGTTATTCTCTCTACGGTGTCTGCAACTCCGGATCGTCTGCGGATTTCAGTATTTGGTATGTGATCCTTCAGAGAGATTCCTAGCATTGACCGTTTCAACGCTAGTTGCGTAACTGTTAGGGTTTCGGCTCCATAGGTAAGGACTGGAAGGATACACTGGTTGAATACCTCTCTCTTCAGGCAGTTAGGAAACTCTGTCTTGAACACATATTTGAGATTCCCATGCGAGCCCATGCGAGCCCTATTCTTCGAAGAATTTCTAGGGTCTGATTATCTGTTCCAATGGTAATCTCATGTCCGAGGGATTTAAAGGATGTATTTTCTTCCACCCTGATACCGTCAATGTATATGCCCTCACTGAGCACGAGGTTTGTCATAATCTTGGTTTTGGGGAAATTCATTTTAAGTCTTTTTTCTGTGACTCTTGATTAAGATTATTCAACATTGAGATGGCATCATCTAATCGATCGGCTATGAGAACTATACTGTCGGCAAATCTTAAATGAGTGAGTCTTTCACTGTTTATATTCACACCAAAGTTGTCCCAGTTTGTTTGTTTGTACATGTACTGGAGAACAGTATTGAAAATGCAATGATAATATTATTACACTAAAAGGGCGACATAACGAATATCGGAAACTATAGGCCAATAAGTCCCCTATCACACGTATAGAAGCTCTTTAATAAAATAATTACGAAAAGACTATGTCATAAACTAGATTCGTATCAGACAAGAGAACAGGCTGGTTTTCGAGCAGGCTACGGCACGAATGACGACCTTCAGGTTTTTAAGAGCCTTGTTGAGAAGTGTGTAGAGTACAATAGACCTCTAGTATTTATCTTCGTAGATTATGAGAAAGCATTCGATTCAGTAGACCAACACACAATGCTGAAGGCTCTATCAAACTGCAGAATAGATCATCGGTACTCGACAGTTATCAAACATATTTATGATAATGCTACTGCATGGGTGACACCATCTCACCAAGACTTTTTAATATATATATATATATATATATATATATATATATATATATATATATATATATATATATATATATATATATATATGTATATATATATATATATATATATATATATATATATTATATATATATATATATATATGTATATATATATATATATATATATATTATATATATATATATATATATATATAATATATATATATATATATATATATATATATATATATAATATATATACATATATATATATATATATATATATATATATATATATATAATATATATATATATATATATATAATATATATATATATATATACATATATATATATATATATATATACATATATATATATATATATATAATATATATATATATATATATATATATATATATATGTATATATATAATATATATATATATATATATATATATATATATATATAATATATATATGTATATATATATATAATATATATATAAATATATATATATATATATATATATATATATATATATGTGTATATGTATATATATATATATATACATATATAGCCTGATTTTTGAAAACCTTAGAGCTCTTTCAACTTTCAGTTGGAATAGAAACTTGAAATTCGGTAAATTTTTGATAAATAACAAAGTAAACAAGAAATATCTCCGTATTTCTTGATTTTTATTGAATAACTCGATAGAGGTTAAAATAAGGTATAGGGAAAGCTTAAGTAACTCATCCTTGTATTCAAATTTCTTTTGAAAGGTGTCAAAAGAAAATAATTTGCATTTGAAAAAAATTGAATTTTTGACAATTTTCACGGAATTGGACCATAGATGGATCATAAATTTAGTTTCCTACTTGTAGACGGTTTGCGAGATACGCTTTTTTTCCTTAACTACTACAGCGGTCATTATTTTCAGAAAAATGAAAATATATCAAAAACTCTAATGGATGAAATAGCTTAACTCAGGTTATCCAAAATCTCAATCAGAAGGCCAATCGAACAATTTGAAAAAAATTCTTGGTTTACATTCAAAAGAAGAAAGTTGGTACCTGCTTTTGGCATAACCTGTACAGCTGTAGATCTAAAAATATTTTAGGTGGAACATACATGACCAATTATGACAATTTACTCAATTTCATGTTTCTAATCCAACAGCAAGTTAAAAAAACTCTAATGCACGGCGTATATGAATATATATATATATATATATATATATATATATATATATATATATATATATATATATATATATATATATATATATATATATATATATATATATATATATATATATATATATATATATATATATATATAATATATATATATATATATATATATATATATATATATATATATATATATATATATATATATATATATATATATACCACTATAGATCTAGAATGATTTCGTTGATTTGCATATAACATAAAAAACTCTATCGCAGCGAGCTGCATCAGAAGAGCAGGTTTTCATAACGTATCCAGTTTAAAAATTTATTCTTTGAATTATGATTTTTTTCCAAATAAAAAAAATGCGTAAACAATATTTTTTTCCTTTCCCGGGGGATCAACCCCCCAACAAATTCATACCAAAACCAATCATATCCAAGGTATCATACGAAACTACGTACTCACAACCCTATTTCTATAAAATTGCGCCCTTTATCGTGTGAATAAGATTTATTTCCTCCTCCAGGGTGTCAACCCTCCAACCAAATAATATAGAAATGAATAGCATTCAAGAAATCGTACGAAACTACCTGCCTAAAAAGTTTCAACCCTATGGTAACAAAATTGCGCCTTCTATCGTGTACACAAGATTTATTTCTCTGGGGGGTCAACCCCCCAAGGAATTCCTACCAAAACCAATCCCATCTAATATATCCTACGAAACTACATACTCACAAACTTGCAATCCTATTGCTCCAAAATTACGCCCTTTATCATGTAAACAAGATTTATTTCTTCCCCCAGGGGGTCAACCCCCCAACCAATTCGAACCAAAACCAATCCCAAGATTCGAGATATCATACAAAACTACCTAGACACAAATTTTCATCCTTATGGCTACAAAATTGTGCCTTCTGTCGTGTAAACAAGATTTATTTCACCGCCAGGGGGTCAACCCCTCAACCAATTCGAACCAAAAACAATTCCATCCAAGATATCATGCGAAACTACCTATTTACAAACTTTCGACCCTATTGCTCCAGAATTGCGACCTTAGTCGTGTAATCAAGATTTATTTTCCTCCCAGGGGGGTCAACCCCCCAACCAATTCGAATAAAAACAATCCCATCCAAGATATCATACGAAACTACCTATTCACAACTATCAACCCTATTGCTTCAAAGTTGCGCCCTTTATCAAGTAAACCAGCTAAAATACATAAGTAAATACATATATATATATATATATATATATATATATATATAGTTAATAAGTTTCTTAAACCTTTTTATTGAAATATGCTCAGATGAGGTGTTAGTGGGTACTAGGGTTTATTGATGTTCACTTAGAAATTATTCGAAATTTACCTCCAATTAAGTCTACGTTGCGGCTAGTTTCCAAGCCTTTATCGCTTTTCAAAACAATAAAAATTGCAAAACAAGAAAACTTTCAATATCCTCGCAAATTACTCAAAATAACACACTTATACATACATACATATGAACATATATCTATATATATATATATATATATATATATATATATATATATATATATATATATATATATATATATATATATATATATATATATATATATATATATATATATATATATATATATATATATAATATATTCTTCAATCACAAAAACAGAATTTATTCAGTTGTTGTCACATACGTTATCCATTCCCATTTTTTAATATGTAACAATACCTTATTTCTAGGATAATCAATGTATGAGGATCAAAATTCTGGGCGACTGTTATTACTGCGTATCCGGATTACCAGTATCCAGGCCCAATCACGCCTACAACTGTGTCAATATGGGCTTGCAGATGATAGAGGCTATTCGGTGAGTCAACAAGTATACACTATACAATCCAAATTGTTAACTAAGTAGGATTAAATGTTATGCACTTCATTGCAAAATATAACAGCTGAAAAGCAAACTCAAATTGATGTTGCATATCTTCTCACTGATTTGCTAAATTTATTCACATTTTCTAAATTTTGGGGTAACATAATATATTCCTCTCGTGTTATGTAAACGACATTACCAACGGTATGGTAGCTCATGGAAATTATTGTTCAATGTTTCAAATCAATAATTTAAAATCTTGTGCAACTATGTGCTACATCTAATAGTCGAACGAGAAAAGCTATTTGACAATTGAAAATTACTAAACTTTTCAATCGCAATACAAAATTATGACAGAGAAATTTGTACTCGCACTGAACAGAATGATACATAATCAAAAAACATTACCAATCACTTTAACCAATCAAATAAACTTAAGGTTATTTCATGACTTCCAACTCCAGAAAAGACTTATTTACGTCATTATTAAAAATGTCAGAAACATTGCAAATCACCCTAATTCAAAAACAACCTACAGCTATGTATTTCTGTTTTCAGTAATTAAGTCCGAGCAATACTATTTCTGTGAACGAGATCACAATATTCCAGGCTGAAGGGAAGTCCTGGAAGTCTCCGAGTGCAGAAAAACTTCAATATAAAACTGATTATTGTGAGATATGTACACGTTATCCCATTTTGGGTACTTTTGAATGATATCTCCGTTATTTTTGAAGATAGAAGGTTGCAGTTTTCGCGAAACTGTGCTACTTTTCCGTAAAACAGATGATGCCGTCAACAAAATTTTAATATCCCTTTTAGTTTTTAAGATACAGGGCATTTTTGAAGATGTTGCATTTTGGGATCCTTCATATCGCCGTTATCCTTCATCTTATCGAAAAGGTAATATAACATTCTTATAATTTTTTTCCGCAGAATGTAGTGGTGTAGATATTTTTTCTTACATATTTACTATTTCAATAAGTTATAAAGCAAACTTAGGTTTTTTTGAATGGAATACCCTGTATATTTGTAGACTACAAAATTTGTCTTTTTTTTACCTTTTCAAAAATATAGATAGTATAAACTTTTTCTCAGAAGCGCGCAAATAAATGACAATTTTCTGAACTTAAATGCATAAGTCAATAGATATGGATAACAACAATGAACAAGTGAAAGTTACATATTACTAACGAAGAATTGGATACCTTGCATATAGCTATTTAATTACAATTCAAGTATTTTACTTTAAAAATACCTATAGATCTTTTTTCTAACAGAAAGTTTGTGTCAACAGTTTTGTAGCGAAAAGTAACAATATTACAAACACAAATAAATAACATTATTAAAAAAAATTGAAGGTGATGTTCAAATTGACGACCATTTTTTCTGATGCAAAATTGGCACATCTTTGTAATTCCTTGAATAGCGTTTAAAAGAACCCTTGTTCTCATTCGCAGATTACGGAAGGCTAAATGAATTGCCTCTCGCAGTTCTGCAATGCTGTCAGTTTTTGGCACACCAATTTCCTTCTGAATTTTTCTATAAGGACAAAGGTGTTTCTATTTATCCCAAAGTATCTCTTTTCTTTTCCTATTCTCTTTGTTGTATATTTCAGCACGCGGGTGAACAAATGATCCGTGCTCAACTAAATTTTCTCTTAAACGAGCAAATATCTCCAAAAACGGTTGCCTTCTTTCTGGATATCTAACAAAAAAAGAATTAAAATTACTTACTTTAGGAAATATAATTCCGAAGCTTTTTCAGAATTTTTATTACTCTGTATAAAACATACCAGAATATCAAATTTTTCATAATTTCCATACTCTGCATTATTCGAAGACATTGATTAATATCAATTAAATAATAATACCAAAAGAACGAAAATAAGCACCTTTGAAAACCAAAAGTCGATCCAAAAACCGATGATATTGGTTTGACATTTATTTTTTGTTTCTTGTCGTGAACAATATCCATGGCCTACTATTAAATTATGCATTTAATTTCAGAAAATTGTCCTTTAATTTCGCGTTTCTGAGAAATAGTTTATACTATCATATATTTTTGAAAAAGGTAAAAAAAGAAAAATTTTATAATCTATAAATATACAGGGTAGTCCATTTAAAAAACGTAATTTTGCTTTATAACTCAAAAATAGTGAATATGTAACAAAAATTTTCTACACCATAGCATTCTACGTAAAAAAATCTATGAGAATGTTATATTATCTTTTCGATAAGATGAAGGATAACGGCGATACGACGGGGTTCCGAAAATGCAAGAGTTCTTAAAGACTAGGAAGTAGAAAAATAACTATTCTGCGGTATTTTGTACACTCTTTTTCGGTAACCCTGTCTAACATCAAATGAATGAAGCACTATTCTCTACAATATTCAGTTGTAGAACAAAAAAGGGTCATTCTCGTTCTTGTTTATATTAATATTTATGTTGAATTTCGAATAGTTGATGATATTAAAAGTAATAAATTCATTTGAAATACTCACGTTATATTCAAATTGATTAAATCGGAACTTTTTTTTTACTTTGTTTGTTAGTTAATTGTAGATATAAGCTTTGGCGGTATTGGTAGACTTTCAGCCACAGTGTCTCTTCAAATTTGAGATATTTCAACCATTATCAGCAAATAACACCGCAGAAGTTCGACGCAGGTAATCAACTGTGTAATTTTCAGAACCGGATATCCTTATAACTTCCGCAATCCTTAATCCTCAATTTCCAGAACTATGAATCCAACATTTTCTTAACTGATATCAAAAAAGACGTAGGTTCTATGTTTGTCTGTATTTATTTTTTGAAAGGAAGTGGGGTAGGAGTTAACTGGTAGAAATCGCCACGTAACAATTAACAAATCATATGAGATTTCCTATAAATACAGCAACAAATTGTCTCCCACATTCAGAAATTTTCGATTTCTTACAGAAAAAGTACTTACAACACGGCTTAATGAACAATACCTACTAAGAATTTCTTAAAAATAGTGGTTTTCATGAAATTTTGCGAGCACAACTATAAAATTTCAATATATTAATAGAAACAATTTATATATTTGTTTTTGTTTTAAATCATATAGTCTCATAATTGCAATTTTGCAATTAAAATCCGAGAAATGAAAACTGCACTAAGAATGTATGATGCAATCTCAGAAAAGAAAGTTAATAAAATTGTAAAACTTGATACAATATTGATGTACATGTGTTTCGAGTGTTCACGACATTAGACACAGTTCCGGGTTAAGCCAGCGCGGGGCCTGTAGCAAATTCAGCCAAGAGGCCCTTGGCTTGCTTTAGGTTCTCAAGATTATGATATTAAACTCATATTAGAATATAAAACCGAAAATGTGTATGCGTGACAAGCCAGAGCGGCTATGTAGAAACACGTAGGTATATCTATGTGCGTGTGATGATACCAGTTTTTGAAATGAACCCCCTATATTTTATTTATTACTTTTACAAATCAAACTGATTGGTTTTTTTTTACTTTGGTAATATAGTTCGTATATTATTTTAAATATTCATTAGGTACATTCAAAGTTACATACGAACAATCAAATTCAATTTATATTCATGTAAGTAAATGACATTAATGATACTTGTGAAAGCTATTTATCCAATTTGCATACGGTCAGTTAGCTGATTGGCGTTGAGCCATAAGAACTGACAAGAAACTTCGGCCACTATTTTTCATTCGCCAGGGGGTCCCAAGTGTTGGTGTTACAATAATATGGTGTAATGTAAACTGATTCAACTAAAATACAATGCTAGACTAAAATCTAAAGAGCTTCTTACAGGTTTTTACGTTGTGGCAAATATAAATGTACATCAAATTCTAATAGTTCGATAGACAATAGAATCCTATTTTATTTGTTCGGGTTCTACGAATAGCTCGATAGATGACAATATCAGGGAATTTCCTGTTAGTTTTGCAGTGCTACAAACTTGGGCGTAGTCCAGTGCAAGTAGTACAAACACATAACTTGTGCGGCCAGCGCTCAATTTTCAGAAATGTGGTACAACTTCAAATTATTGTTGTAGACACCAACGTTTCTCGTGATAGGTATTATACAACCTACGATTTAACGTGACGAAATCGAGTTGTAGATTTTCAGGTGTGAGTGAAGCATAGCCTAAACGCTTCGCGTTTAAGGCATGTAAGATATTTTACGCTTATCTAAACTTTTTTTTTTACTGTCAGACAGGAGTTGGAGCGTGGGGCCCCCCAATTCGCGGGGCCCGTAGCATTTGCTACTCTTGCTACGTGGCTAATCCGGCACTGATTAGACATATACAACAGTGAAATCATATGTTCACCGTCGAGAATATTATCGAAAGAGGAACGAAATCGAAAAACAACAACAGAATGCCAAAAATATGTAAGGAACTTCGTTCCTGAGTCCCCGACCACAAAAGTTTTTTTATGAATGGTCACCGATATTTTTCCCAATTGTGGAAAAATTCAGAAAAGTCTTGTTTTGTTTGAAAGGATATGCTCCTGAGGTGAAACACCAAAGTGGATCTGATAATGGAAACAGGGAAATCCTCAAAAATTATAGGCACGTTTAGTGCGTTTACTAATGTTTCATAAATTATTCAGGTCTTTGCGTCTGGAATGCAAATGCTAATGAGATAGTGATGAAAGCTTCAGCACTCCTAAACGATATAGAGCTAATACTGCGATTTGCGTCAAAATCTACTAAGTAGTTTATTAGGCCAACACTTTGTAACGGTACGAGCTGATAATAATAATCTATGAAAGTTTTATTATTATACTCCACTTTCATTATATTACGGTGTATTTCTTATACCGTACTACGACATATATTCACACTAACGATGGAAAAAAGAACAAATTTTAAATCAAACTTAAAAAAAACTCTTAAGCAGCAGAGCTCTGTAACTGAGGTCGTATTTTTCGATCGAAGTGCATCTCGTGGAAATGCAATTCGAACGAAATAAATTATGATTTGATAAAAAATTAAAATGAAAATAAAAAATAAGTCATTTTATTGACAAAAAGAAGTCAGTCGCGATTGACTTCAAACCTACAAAGGATCGTATTTCCAAATGAACCCGATTCTCTTACGAAATTTCAACCCTCTAATTCATTCTAGAGAAACTGTGAAGGTGAGCAAATTTTCAAAACTCACGAAAATTCAAGAAATGGCGTAAAAATGGCGGTGGTTGGAAAAATTTTGACAGTTTTGTTCTATTTCGCTGGAGATGCTATTGTGTACCGGGAAAAAAATATATATATGACATTACAAAAATGTCGAAAATCTTGGCCCAGGAAGTCTGAAACTGATGAAAAAAAATCTACCGCACCCGACTCTGGACTTTCAATTCGATATTGTAGCCTATTATTTTCGGGGAAGATACCACTAATTACAAGATAAAATTACCAAAACGCGAAAAATAACTTAATTTCATATTATATAATTTTATGAGTGCTACCTACTGATGTGTTTGAAGCCGGTCTTAAACCCATAGACAGTAAAGTGAATAAAGTACCTAATATAAATCTTGCTTCCACCGACTTCAAACAGATCAGTGTATATACAATGTATCAACGTGAGTTGTACTCGTTATAAAATGGTCTGAATGTTCTAAAACTCAAAATGCAACCATCAAATATCAAATTGTATCGGTCGTATAAGAGGTTTGTCAAAAAAATCACTTTTAATAAAGAGTAAAGTACCTTCGTTTCTGACCATATCTAAAATTTTTATTGGATGAAGATGATAAAAATTGAAAATTATTTTTAAATATTCAACATTTTTCATTTACAATAGGAAAAACTCTATCGCAGCAACCTGCATTAAAAAAGCAGGTTTTCATAACGTCTCCAGTTCAAAAAATCTATTCATTCAATTTTGATTTTTGTAACGAATTAAAAAAATATATCGCTCTCTAATATGTAAACAATATTTATTTCTTCTCCGTGGGTCAATCCCCCAACCAATTTTTACCAAAACCGATCGCATCGAAGATTTCATACGAAACTACATACTTACAAACTTTCAACCCTATTGCTACAAAATTGCGCACAAAATCGTGTAAACAAGATTTATTTCCTTTTTCGGAGGGTCAACCCCTCCCCCCAACCAATTCATATCTAAATAAATACCATCCAAGATATCATAATACCTACCTACAAAGTTTCAACCCCATGGTCTCACAATTACGTCTTCTATCGTATAAACAAGAAGTATTTCCTCCTCTGGGGAGTCAACCCCCCAATCAATTTGCACCAAAACCAATTCCATCTAATATATCATACGAAAGTACCTACTATCAAACTTTCAATCGTATTGCTTCAAAATTACGCCCTTTATCATGTGAACAAGATTTATTTCTTCCCCAGGGGGTCAGCACACTAACCAATTCGGACTAAAGCCAATCCTATTTTCAAGGGCTCTGTAGCAGAATAGCGCTGGGCAAAATAGCGCAGGACAAAATAGCGCTGGACGAAAACAGCGCTGCACAAAAACAGCGCTGGACAAAATAGCGCAGGACAAAATAGCGCCGCCAAAAGATAATTATGCTTCTTTATTTTACTACTATCTCATCCATAAAAATGGACTAGAGTACCGAATTAGCATAATAAGGAATAACATATTTTTCATGAATGACAGTCATGACAATACTACTTGTCAGTGTCATATTTATTTAAAGTCTTGAAAAATGAAATTTGGCAAGTCTCACAAAGGAGGTGCTACGTTATTCCACGAAGGATATAATTACCGAAAGGACAAGCAACGTGAAGGTTACAGCACATGGCGATGTTCCAAGTCCGGTTGTAAAGGAAGGTTGATGCTTAGCGGTGATGCAGCAAATCCAACCACGGAACATAATCACGCGCCAAATCCCGTAGAGAAAGTTATCAGGATCGTGAAAGAAACTTCACGCGAAGAGGCTTCCAAAACGGATGCAAATCCAAGAAAAATTATACAACAAGCTTGCAGCAGTGTATCTTCGGAGGAAGGAGCTGTCAGTCTTTCAAGCTATGACGCATCACGCAGAATAGTGCAAAGAATAAGAAACAAGAAAATTTCAAGTTCAGCATTTAACGATATTTCTGAAGTTCGAATTGATGACAAATATTCTAAAACGGACAGAGGTGAAGTTTTTTTACTGTGGGATTCAGGAAAAGAAAACCAAAATAGACTTTTGATTTTTGGCACTTACAATAATCTCGATTTGCTCAAAGAATTTCCGCACTGGGCAATAGATGGAACCTTCAAGACATGTCCAACTTTGTTTTGTCAATTATTTTTTATACATGCATTAATTGACTCAAAAGCTGTACCACTGTTATATGCTCTGTTGCCAAATAAATCAGAAAGTATTTACGTTCAAATGTTCAATACACTGAAAACCTTAGATTCTGAACTTAAGCCTGAAACTATACTCGTTGATTTTGAACAATCGTCTATCAACGCGGTGAAAAAAGTATTCTCCAACACGCGTATTGTCGGCTGCTCGTTTCATCTGGCGCAGAACTTATGGAGGAAAATACAACATTGTCAATTAACAAACCTATACAGAGATAACGAAAACATAAGAACAAAATGTAAGATGCTTCTTGCACTTAGTTATATCCCGGAAAAAAATGTGCAGTTTGCACTGGAAATTATTCGTGAAAACTTTTCTGATCAACTAAAGCCGGTGATCGACTATTGGGAAGATTATTACGTTGGTAAAAGGATTCCCAATATCAAGCCTCTATTCAGTATAAATTTATGGAATCAATATGAGCGGGTGCAAAATGATTTGTCAAAAACAAATAATTTCCTTGAAGCATGGCACATTTCCCTACAGAGGGGTCTGAACTGCCAGCATCCTCATGTATACAAATTGATCAATCAATTGAAAAAAGAACAACAGTCTTCAGAAATCTTTATTACAAGATACCGTTCAGGATTTAGGAAAAAAGAAGCTCCTAACAATAAATACGTCCAGCTAAAAAACAGGTTGAAAACCTTGGTTCAAACGTATGCATTCAGGAACGTTGAACAGTATTTACAGTTTGTGGCTCATAATCTGTCCATGTGATTTTTTTTGAATTATTAATTGTTATAAACCTTGCTTTGTATTGAAATTTATTTTGAAAACTTGATTTTTCAATCACATTCTACTGTAATAATTAATTTTGTAAGGATATTTCAACCGACGTTATTTAGTCGCAGTGCTATTTTGTCCTGCGCTATTTAGTCGCAGTGCTATTTTGTCCTGCGCTGTTTTTGTCCTGCGCTATTTTGCCCAGCGCTATTCTGCTACAGAGCCCTATTCAAGATATACAAAACTACCAAGATACAAACTTTGAACCCTATTGCTACAAAATTGCGCCTTCTGTCGTTTAAACAAGATATATTTCCCCTCCAGGGGGATCAACCCCCAACCAATTCGAACCAAAACCAATCCTATCCAAGATATCATACGAAACTACCTATATACAATTTTCAACCCTATTGCTTCAAAATTGCGCCCTTTATCAAGTAAATTAGCTAAAATACATAAGCACATACAAATATATATATATATATTTTCGTGTGAACAAGATTTATTTCCTCCTCCAGGGGGTCAACCCTCCAACCAATTCATATGGAAATAAATACCATCCAAGATATGGTACGAAACTAGCTACCTACAAGGTTCAACCCTATGGTACCAAAATTGCGCCTTCTATCGTGTTAACAAGATTTATTTCCCTGGGGGGTCAACCCCCAACCAATTCGCATTAAAACCTATCCCATTCAATATACTTACGCCCTTTATCATGTTAACAAGATTTATTTCATCCGCCAGGGGGTCAACCCCCCAACCAATTCGAACCAAAACCAATCCCATCCAAGATATCTTTCGAAAATACCTACCTACAAACTTTTAAACCTATTAGCCCAAAATTTCGACCTTCATCATGTAAACCAGATTTATTTCTTTCCTCAGGGGTCAACCCCCAAACAGTTCGAATCAAAACCAATCTTGTTCAAGATATCATACAAAACTACCTAGATACAAACTTTGAACCCTATTGCTACAAAATTGCGCCTTCTGTCGTGTAAACAAGATTTATTTTCCCCCAGGGGGGATAACCCCCCCAACCAATTCGAACCAAAAAAAGCAGGTTTTTTATAACGTATCCAGTTAAAAAGGTCTATTCATTCATTCATAATTTTTGTTCCAAATCCAAAAAAAAATTACCCTCTATTGTGTGAACAATACTTATTTCCTCCCCGGGGGTTCAACCCCCCAACCAATTCGTCTCGAAACCAATCGCGTCCAAGATATCATACGAAACTACCTACTTACAAACTTTCAACCCTAGTGCTATAAAATTGCGCCCTTTATCGTGTAAACAACTTGAAAATACATAAGCTCTTACATACATACACACAAACTTTCAACATTTACACGTACAAATGCAAAGCGTAACAAGCTTTCAGTTGGGAAAATGAAGGTGAACTTAAGTGGAATACAAATATAAAATTTTGTATATTACAAAAAAAAACATTAATATATGTTGCTTGAGAAGAATGTAATTATGGGATTTTTGGAGCTTGCTTATTTTCATGGCTCCCAGGCTGATTATTTTCTGCACCATTTTCCCGAGTATTTATCCCATACATGTTGATACATTTTTGAAAACAAGATAAATAGTACCATATTCTTTGACTTTTCAAAATCAAAATAATTTGAACCTATTTCGAACATTACGTGGGTAAAGGTTTCTGTGGTTTCCCTTACCATCTAATAATAACAGATTTGAATGTTAATATTGGACTGAATAGCACGTAATAAATAACAAAGAACGGCCACAGCCGAAAAAAATTTTGTGAGACATAGTAGTCTTTTTCTATTCAAATTTTTTCAAATCAATAAATGTCAAAGAAATTTCAATTTTTTCAAACGCTTTGATAAAGCCACGAATGTCGTGGCGAAACGTCAACTTTTTGATAAAATCGAGTTTTTTGAGATTCAACAAGCCTGTTATTGCTAATAATTATCAAAAGATTATATATATATATATATATATATATATATATATATATATATATATATATATATATATATATATATATATATATATATATATATATATATATATATATATATATATATATATATATATATATATATATATATATATATATATATATATATATATATATATATATATATATATATTTATATATATATATATATATATATATATATTAATATATAAATATATAAATATATATATATATATATATATATATATACATATATTTCATCACGTACAAGCAACATTCTTCTCAAGCACTACTTTTCTCATTTGAATTAGTAATACAATATAAGATATCAGTCAACATTGTGCTATTTCTAATTCGATAGTCCTATTTCAGGGAAGTAACTTCCGTCTAATTATTAGATAGGTGAAAATGACTGATTTCATTCATTCTGCATTTATTCTATTATGATATACATTAACACAAGTTCTATATTCTCAAGTGAGAATAAAACTGATATTACGACACAAAGGAACAGAGTTTCACTAAATTCAAATTGAATTGATTCCTTTAATTTTTAGCATTCAGGTCGCCTTGGAATAGTTTCCAGAAAAAGAATCGGTTTAGCAAATGTTTTTGAGAAACCGAACGAATTAAATTCGATTAAGGAAGAAATTTGATTGTTTCAATAGCGTTTCGTGAAAAGAAACGAAATGTTCTGTTGATTTTGAAGAATTCTGTTTCTAATTCGGTACTTTTTGAAGTGATTCGATTTTGTATAAATTTTCAAACGGCTCCAGCTTAATCATCATAAAATCAGAAATGGCTTGAAAAGATTTCTCGAATTTATGAACGTAATGGGTGAAAATGCTATTGGAATTGTCCTCTGTCAAAAATCAGCTGAAGATCATGCTGATATTTTTTTTTTGAACTAAAAGACATCATTTTTATCGGTTATATATGTTGAGTTATTTTGAAAAAATTTTGTAAAATTATAGATTATTCTATCATGCGGAAAATTCGATTTGGACTATTGAAATATTCTGAACTAATAGTAATTATATTTCCTTCATTGTCGCGCTCTTCACTTGCACTTGTTCTTGAAGCTCTTGATTCGCTATTGCATGAATACTTCATTTTCATTCACGTTTACTGCTAGTTATTCGTTGTACTTGTCGGCTTTATTTATTTATACAGTTTGCAATATTTCTCAAGGACTTTCGAGCAAAATTTGCTTTTTGAGTTTGATCTTCTTTAAAAAAAAACTCAGAATTAATATTAAAGTGACAGTTTCAAAGTAGAACCATTACACCGACGGTATGATTCAATATTTGATTGAGGAGAATAGTAATGAGTTACTTATGAAGCTATTTACACAAACTCAGTCATTTTTAATGATTTAACGTAATGGCATATAACGTTAAAAGTACAAGAAATCAATATTAATTCACGGTAAACGATTTCGAATCTGGAATGAAAGTCTTTCTCATATATGAATATAATCGAATGTATTTATTTCGGGCAGTACATTTATATGAAAAATTTTCTGATCATTTTCATTGACGAATGTTATCTTTATTAGAATCGTAATGATAACAGATCACATTCGTCAAAAAAAAATGACCAGAAAAATATCCACATGAACTTAACCTGATTTTTGACAAAAGACAATTCTAGTAGCATTTTCACTCATTACGTTTATAAATTCGAGAAAACTTTTGACGTCGTCGCTGATTTGATAGCACGAGCCGTTTGAAAATTCATACAAAATCAAATCACTTCAAAATGCACCGAATTAGAAACAGAATTTTTTTGAATCCAACAGAATAGTTTGTTTCCTTGCACGAAGCGCTATCGAAACAATCGAATTTCTTCGAACTGAATTCGTTCGGTTTTCCAACAGCATTTGATGAACCGATTTTTTTGAAGTGAAACTTCTTTACGTGCATGAGGGTAAAATTCTCACGGATGAAACGCGACAGGGAAATGTGGAACGTTTTTGTCCAAGAAGAAGGAGATTGTGATCGATTGAGAGAGAGTGAGAAAGGGCGAACGTAGCATGAAGCACATGACCATGGAGTGAAAGGAGGGAGTGAGAGAGAAAGGAAGATCGAGAAAAAATACACGCTATTTGTTGATGTATTCGTTTAGTAGTTAAATATTAGAACTTTAGATGGCATTTCTGTCGCATAACGTCTTGTACTACAGTAAACGCAGATCTTTTTTATTTGTTTACATTATCATTAGTATGTATATATATAAACAGTCTTTATTGGTATAGATACGTTGATGACGTCATTGTTTGCTACACTGGTACAGATAGACAATTAAATAATTTCATTACTTATATTAATTCCATACACCCTCGTATTAAATTTTCTCTAGAAACTGAAATGAATAATTCTGTTAATTACTTAGATTTAACTATTACCAGAAAAAGCAACAAACACGAATTTTCAATTTTTCATAAACCATCTCATACAGATATTACAATTCATAACACATCACTACACCCTTTTTCACATAAATTAGCGGCTTATCATAGTATGATTCATAGACTCTTCAAAATTCCGTTGTCCGAAACTAATTTTCGGAAGGAATTGCATACAATTAAACAAATGGCAGTAAATAATGGTTATTCACCTAATATGATTGACAGCCTCATTCAGAGGAAAAAATACAAAATGGCAATTTCAGAAATTTACCCACTTATATCCGAAAAAAGTAGAGTATTCAGCAATTTAACATACTTGGGCAAAACTTCCGAAAACCTGAAATTGTTTTTTCAAAAACAAAATTTCAAAATTTCATATAAAACCAATAATAGCATTGGAAAATTGATTAAAAACAACAAATCAAAAATTCATAGAGATGAACGTACTGGTGTTTATAAACTCGACTGTAACGATTGTGAAAAATTCTATATAGGACGTACAATTAGAAATTTCAAAACTCGAATACACGAACACCAACGTAGCTATATTAAGCAGAAAACTGATTCTAATTATGCGTGTCATCTTATTCAAGAAAACCATACCTTCAATCACAATTATAATATATTACAATTTGAAAATAGTCTCCATAAAACCAACTGTTGGGAATCCCTATACATAAATAAATATAAAAATTCCGGTAATTTAGTTAATGACCAGATTGAAGTAAACCCTTCTCCTCTCCTTAATCTGTTCAATGTAGGTACCTACTAATAGCTCAGAATGAATTACTTATTGTTATTTAGTTTCTCTAGGAACCCCTCTGTTATATTCAATTTTCGTATAAATAGATTGTTTTGTAATACCATAGTTTAGTACGAGATGAAGTCAATGTTATGACGAAACGCGTTTACTCAATAGATTTTTATTTCAACCTGTGAAAAGTTAGTTTTTTATTTCTTTATAAAGTTATAAATTTATAAATTAACATTTTGTGATAAATTTGTAAATCACCCTACATTAAGCAGTTGTTCAAAGTAAGCAATATATTTGTGATATTTTTGTTAATTTACAATTTTTTTGTTAATTCGATTGAAGGTTAGGTTCATATTATATATATATATATATATTTATATATATATATATATATATATATATATATATATATATCTATATATATATATATATATATATATATATATATATATATATATCTATATATATATATATATATATATATATATATATACATATATCTATATATATATATATATATATATATATATATATATATATATATAGCTATTTAAAGGCGGCTAAGGAGTCTAAGCCTCCTCCTCAATAATATTCCGTGTATCACTAATATATTATATTGAATAGTCAGTATTCAGCATATTTATATTAATCAAAATCATATTATTTTATGCACCTACCTTCCTTTCAACCTACATTATATAATGGTATTTACATTTACTGCATTTCATTCATTTCAAAATTTGTGGCAACGCTGCGGAGGCTTAGAAAGGTATATTCTCAACGTTCATTATGCCTGCCACAGAAAAGCAAACAACGGTGCAAATAGAAAAGCAAAACACATGTAAATGGCAACACCGATGGATCCTGAGTCTCATACAATGTCGACCAATCACAACTATAGAATTTCGGGTAAAATCGAGTGAATTCGTTGGAAAGCATTAATTAAATCGTAGTGTGATCGTAGTGACTAAAGGCTGACAACAGCTTGTTTACTTATATTGCTCGCGTATTGTTTTAAAATGAGTTTGTTTACTGAAGTTGATTTCAAAAATTTCAATGGTGACTTAGTGAAATATTTGTTATTCCATAACTTTAGTGCCCTAAGTTATGAGGATAAAGTTTCGATAAAAACATTAAAAAATTAAATTATTTTGTTGGCAGTGTTTACTTCTTACTAGTGAAAATGTCTCTGTTTGGGGCCGCTTAGAATTTGAGGATTTAATTCTATACCTAGTTGAAAGTGAGGAATTTTTCACCGATAAAGTAACTTTAAATACAGCACGCGGATTAATATCTTACTTAGAAGATAAGGAATTTATATATTTTTCAAACATCTTTAAATTAATTTTTGAACAAACAGAAATAGTTTTTCAAATCTTACAGCACAAGTTTTCAGATGTAATTTACTCACGAAATCGGCACAAGTTTCTTTTGGAAAAAATTTGAGAATTTCGTGCAGAAGTTTATTTTAAAAAACTATTTTCTGTATTTCAAACTACTGATGATACGACTCAATTTAGCCCAAAACGAAAGAAGTTCAGTTACGCAGATATGGAGCTTCACTATAAGCAAATATTTTATGAAATTTTGGATACTATTAGGGGTCAAATAAAAATAAGGTTCTCTGATTTGAAAGAACTGCATTTCTTCGACTTACTCAATAAAAATTTGTTGACCGGATTTTCGGATAATTTTCCAGATAACCTTTTGGAAAATTTATGTCAAAAATACACTTTTTTTGATAAGGTGGCCATAAAAAGTGAACTGTGTGTTGTTTATAATGACAATGAAATTTTGGGGCAAAATGAAAATCATGTGAGGACTATTAAATACCTTTTTGGTAATGATTTGAATCAAGATTTACCCCAAGTTTATAAACTCTTATGTCTAATTGTTTCTATCCCGGTGACATCGGCTTCCGTAGAGCGCTCGTTTTCCACTCTTAAGAGAATTAAAACTTATTTACGAAATTCAATGAGCCAGGATCGTTTGAAAAATATTAGTTTGTTGTCTATTGAAAAGGAATTGGTAAAACTTTTGGCGAAAGACAAAAAATTTTATGAGGATATTAAGTATAGATCATTTTGCTAACGTTAAAGATCGCAGAATCCCGCTAATCTTCAAAAATATATAATAACTTTTTATTTGCTCTCGCCAGCTGTTAACAAATTCGTTAAGTAGGTAGGCAGGAACCTATTTTGTGAAAGAAACAAAAATTTGATGAATAGATGAATTGATTAATTGGCTGAGAAGAGTTTTTGTGAATATTGTAAATAGGAGTTGTAGGTCTTAAGGTAGACACTCGAAAGTGAAAACAAATTAATAGCTTAGGGTGCTTGTTTTACTTTGATTTTTTTTTAATCATAAGGCGGTTGACCTTGAAATCCTAAAAATTTTCGCCTATGGTGTATTTTTTAACACCTCTTGTAGCCTCCTCAAACCAGAACCTCACGAGCCGCCACTGATATATATATATATATATATATATATATATATATATATATATATATATATATATATATATATATATATATATATATATATATATATATATATATATATATATATATATATATAAATATATATAATATAATAATTAATAAAAGTATTTCATAAATTCTCTTTTCTGAATTTTAATTCTAGAAGAAAAGAAATTTAAAAATTATTTCGCCAAGGAATTTTTACTTCTGACATGTGTACTTTGTACGCACGCACTTTTTTTTCTGGAAAATATTGCAAGGAGACTTGAAAGCTCAAAATTAAAGGAATCCATTCAGTTTGAAATTCTGTTCCTTCATGTAGCTGAGCATGTGTAAGTATCAGTTTTCAATTGAAAATATAAAACTTGTGTTAATGTTTATCATAATAGAATAAATACAGAATGAATGAAACCAGTAAATTTGACTTCTAATCAAATAATTAGGCAGAGGTTATACTTCCCTGAAATAAGACTGTCGAATTGAAAAAAGCACAATAATGACTGATATCTATCACGCATTGTATTACAAATTCAAATATGAAAAGTAGTTTTTTGACCATATTTCGGAAAGTAGCATTATTCCAGGGTAGTTTACTAAGTATCTCTGCATTTCGTGGACTAGGCCGAAACTAATCACATCGTTGTTTTAATTGAACCTAATAACCAATTAAATAAACTAAATTAAACTTACTAAACAGCAGAGAATAACTGAATCACATACAAACACAGGTATCAAATTTTATCAGTATACGAGGTTTGCCAAAAAAAATTATTTTTGATCAGGAATGAAGTAGGTACCTTAATTTTTGACAATATCGTAAATTTTTATGGAGAAAAGATGTTGATGATTTAGAATAATTTCTAAATATTCAATTTTATTTATTTAAATGAAAGGTTTTTTTTAAATTTAAGTTTGAATATGAATACATCATAATACATCAAGGAGGTACTTGACAGTAAACGTCAAAACGTGATATTCGTATAAAGGTTTATTTTTGAAAGTAATTTTTCATGAAATGGTAGGTTTAAATACCAGTTATATTAATGAATTTATAAATTATTAATTGTTATTTATCAAACTTTCAAAGTTATCGCAGAGAAAATATTAAAAATTTTTTTATTGTAAATGAACAATATACTTGGAAATAATTTTCAATTCTTATCGTCTTTTTCCGAAAAAATTTCGAATATTGTCAAGAATTAAGTTACTTTTTTCTTGGGTTTTATAACATTCAGAACATTTCATAAAGAATACATTCTTTTGATAAAACTAATAGGTACTACTAAAGTTTTCCATATCCAGCCAATTTACGTAGGCACACTGTATATATACTGTTTGAAGTCGTTAGACGCAAGATTCATATTATGTATTTTATTAACTATACTGTCTATAAGTTCCAGACCGGCTTCAAACAGATCAATAGATAGCACACATAAAATTATATAATATAATATTCAGTTATTTTTCGCTTTTTGATAACTTTATCTTGTTTTTGGTGGTATTTCCCCCAAAAATAATAGACTACTGACTATATATATATATATATATATATATATATATATATATATATATATATATATATATATATATATATATATATATATATATATATATATATATATATATATATATATATATATATATATATATATATATATATTTATTAATTTATTTATATATATATATATATATTTATTTTTTTAATATATATATATATATATTTATTAATTTATTTATATATATATATATATATATTTATTTTTTTAATATATATATATATATATTTAATAATTTATTTATATATATATATATATATATATATATTTATTTTTTTAATATATATATATATATATATATATATATATATATATATATATGTTCATACACGTATTCATATAAAATCTCAATACTTTTGGTTACTATAGTCTGTCCAGCGAGAGTTGGCGTGCACGTCACAGACATGCGCAAATAACGACGCAAGGCTTCCTGCCCAAATGAATAAAATTCGAAATTGTCAAAATTCATATTTGTCGTAAATAATTTTATAAAAAAGTAGTTACATGGTGATAGTGGACAGACTATAACATCAAATGTTTGTCATTGTCATTTTCGAACTATGACTGTAACACTTTCCACTATTAACACTCTACCCTCGCGTTTTGTCGACAGAATCGACATTCCCTGAGGTTGATGACTAAACGGTTTCAGGTTAACTACTGATGTTGTCAACTTTATATACCCAACTTGTGTGTTAAAATAGATATTCTGATTCACAGTTGTTATCACTCGTGTTATTTGCCTTTTGAGGGAATGGTGAGGTACAGTCAAGAATTTCGCATGTGTACCACTACCTCACTTATGGGCTTATGAACTGTGTACTTTACCCAGTAAATTCACAGTTGTTATCACTCGTGTTATTTGCCTTTTGAGGGAATGGTGAGGTACAGTCGAGAATTTCGCATGTGTACCACTACCTCACTTATGGGCTTGATTGATGATAGATGCATGATAATCACTGAGAGTCATGGTCTTTTGAAATATCTATATCTTGCCCGGGATTTAATCCCGGTACCGTATGTGCCCTAGATTGTTTTCCAACCGTACCACAGTTGTTGATCACTTGACTTCCCTTCACTTATAAAAAATTGAAAGAATTTTTGAATTAATAAATTTTTCCATATCAGATTTGTCAGAGAAGCAACTGGCTTCAATGTCGACATGAGAATAGGAATTCACACTGGAAACGTTCTTTGTGGGGTTCTTGGTCTCCGCAAGTGGCAGTTCGACGTTTGGAGCGACGATGTCACTCTCGCAAATCACATGGAATCTGGGGGTATTGCTGGGTGAGTTAGTTCATAGACTGTCAGTACTCATGAACATTATATTTTTATAAGAAAATTTAAAAAAAGTAATCAGTACATTAGTAACATTCTGTATTCTTAGATCGTTGAGAAGGTTATCACATCCAAGCAGAAAATAGGTTCTTTTTCTTTTACCTATCGCTGAATTTGAATAGAACCTGTTGATAATTCAGTGAATTTAACTGAGTCAATCTTATGAATCAGACTAGGTTCTGTTATCATATATTAGTGATGTGAAATAATAACTATTTTAATGACTTGGTAACAATTTCCCCAATAATTTTTAAAAACGCAATTGCAGCAGACCTCCATCATTGAGGTAGCATTTTTCACTCATTTTTGTTCTTTGTACATGCCCCGCAACCCGTTAGCCATTTTGGAGGGCTTATAGATTTCAAAATTGACGCGGTGAGGAAAAGTATTTGAAACTCCAAAATAAGGAACTCCTTAAAATCTACGGAATTGATGTACAAATGCTAGGCCTTGCAACTGAGTTCATAGAGATGCGCAATGATCGAAAATTCTCGAAAACGCTCAAGATTTGAACATAGAAATGCGGCGTTTGAAAAAATTATTTAAAACCCCTAACATCAACTCAATCCACGTTTCAAATTATAAATCTCTAACTCAAGCAGCAGAAGCTGTGGAGTTGCGCAAAACCTCGAAAACCAAGAAAAAAAATGAAATCTCTATAATAAAATGGTGGCGGTTAATCTCTCAATCCACGCAAAAAATCATATAACTCAATCTAGATGAACTGCTGAGATGTTTGGGGATGCACTCTCTACTAAGCTCAGAAGGCAAAATCTGTTGTTGATAAATAATTTCCATCTGACTTGCCTATACACTTGATGTCAAAGTGTTGTTGGAATTTAACCAAATTTTTTCACTTGAGATCGCAACAAAGGAAAAAAAAAATATATATATATATATAATCTCTTGATAATTATTAGCAATAACAGGCTGGTTGAATCTTAAAAAACTCGATTTAATAAATAATTAGCAAGACAAAGCAGCCTTGTCTTTTAAAAAAAAATTTTTCGAATCAATAAATGTCAAAGAAATTTCAATTACCAATATCGTAATGAAACGTCAACTTATTAATTAAATCGAGTTTTTTAAGATTCAACCAGCCTGTTATTGCTAATGATTATATATATATATATATATATAATTATATATATATATAGATATATATATATATATATATATATAAATATATATATATATATATATATATATATATATATATATATATATATATATATATATATATATATATATATATATATATATATATATATATATATATATATATATATATATATATATTTCAGACTGGTCAAAAAAAAACGACCATTTCTTTAACGATACTGTGAAAATATTACTCATAACGATATAGAAAAATTATCGTGAGAGTTTGAATATTAATATTGAGAATCGTATCGTTAGAACTATCGGTTTTCTTACAGTAATTGCATTTATTACCTAAAACTCAAAAATCGTCAATCTGAAAGATTTGATCGATGTACATTCTTGAAGGAAATTAAAATCCTTATAAAAGAGGTATTTTTGTAAATTGACGTAAAACGAGCTATTTCCTTGTAACTGTGCGTTTTTAATGGTAGTTACAAAAATGCAAAATGTCAACAAAGTATTGAAAAAACAAATCAATGTTTGAAGCACGGTTACAAGGAAACGGATTTTTTGATGTCAATTTACTAATCGTGCTTTTTTCTAAGGAATTTGATTTCCTTCAAGAATGTACATCGATCAAGTTTTTCAGATTGACTATTCACGAGTTTTAGGTGAAAAACGCTTTTATACTGTTGAAAAACTGATAGTTGTAACGATACACCCCTTAATATTAAAATTTCAAAGTATTTTAGAACTAAATTATTCAAAAAGCGTTTTTGAACAACTTACAACAACTGAAATAGTTATAAGGAAATGTCGAGATAATATTATTCATAAGACAGCATTTTTCCAATATCTAAGAAAATTTGTTTCAAAACTACCACATTTCGGAGTATACTATATAGACCGAGAGATACTGGAAGGATTTGTGAAGTCATTTCTTACATTATGGCGCTTTCAGGAGGGTTGATATATGTAATAAATTGAAGGAAAATTATGTTCTTATCGGTCGTGCGGAGGACGCAATTGCAAAATAATTAATTGAAATTTCTCGAAAATCCGGAGGTATCAAACAATTTCTTTCACAAAATTTCTTTTATCGATATTTTAACAAAAAAAATCCGACGCTCCCTATATGCCATACTCCCGTGGGTGTTAAGTCCCGCCATACTTTTTTGGAAGTGTTTTTTTTTTAGTTTTCTCAAATTTATTTTTACAGGCTGATTTTTTTTAAACAATTGATTTTATTAATTTTGTACGAAAATCACCACGCCATACCATCCCGACGATCCAAAATACCCGCCATACCCCCTCAAACATGTAATTTTTCAAAATTCGAAAAACTATTTCTCTCACCTTGAAATTTGGTCTAGTAGTTGTTTTCATGATAAGAAACATAATTGTTATAATGCCATACCTGTAGAGTGGGTGATATACGTACAATATAATTAAATAATTGTAAAATTTTTTGCAACATTTGAACAATTTCTTACAGTATGGCACCACTTTTGGACTCCACCATAAGTATGGCATAAATTTTCCTGAATCATACTTTTTATGAACTTTCCGAAAATCTAAATGCCATACTGTGAAAAATAGTTTCATTTATTTATTTTTTTTTACATCGCAGCATGCGTACCACGATCTTTCGTACCATGGTCACACAATGGCGTATTTTTTTTTAACTTATAATCGTATTGGAACAATCTGATTTCATTCAAGCCATACTGTAAAAAATAATTTTACGGCTTCTGTAGATACGCGTGTTTTAAAAGCGGTTAAACAATACCATTTTCCAAGTATGGCACCACTTTTGTACTGCACTAGAGGTATGGCGAATATAATTTTGTCTCACTGTATCATAACCTGACCACGATTCAACTGCCATACTGAAAGAAATAGTTTTTCTAATTTTAAAAAATTACATGTTTGAGGGGTTATTGCGGGTATTTTGGACCATCTGAATGATATGGCGTGGTGATTTCCGTTCAAGACTAATAAAAAACAATTTTTTTTTAAAATATCAGCCTGTAAGAAATATATTTTAAAAAAAAATTAAAAAAAAACATTTTCAAAATGTATGGCGGGCCTAAACACCCACCGGAGAAGTATGGCACATAGTGAGCGTCGCATTTTTGTTGTTGAAATACTGATATTTTGAAGAAATTTTGTGAAAGGAATTGTTTGATACCTCCGGATTTTCTTGAAATTTCAATTAATTATTCTGCAATTGCGTCCCGCGCACCACCGGTAGGAACATCATTTTCCTTTAATTTACTATATATATGCCATACTGTAAGAAATGACTTCACAAATCCTCCTAATGTTTCTCGGTCTAATATTCCAGAAATGTATAATAAGGCATTAAGGATCTGAAGAAGATCAGTTTCATCAAAAGACGCGACTTTTTTTCGAATATATCCTGAAATTTATACTTGACAGTATTTATCTATATCTATTATGTATATCTAACTTCATCAAGTATCAGCCCCATCAATTACTAATGCAGCGAATATTTTTTTAAGCTTGGAAGTTTCAATTCGTTCCCGCTTTGTGATATAAAAAATGAAATTGGATAATAATCCATTATTCATATATTCAAGTTCCTGTCTTTTCAAAAAGTTTAAAACCAATGATGAATAAATTGGATGCTGACATTCGGGTTCATTAAAATCCACTAAATATGAATCAAGTACCTACTTGAATCAGAAAAAATTTCATTATTGCTATATTTACATAAGATTTTACATTTATATTCGGCCTCAAAATGATTTTAGGTATAACCTTTTATGAGGAAGGTTTTCTCATTAATGCCTTTGATGTTCATTCTTCTGATATCATTCAACTCAACATTAGAGAAGTTAACGTTGAATGGTTATTGAAAAATAACGGAAGAATCAATGAATTCGAAATCCAAATGAATTATGTTTTCATCCCGTGAATGACATTTTTTGCTTTCAATTTTTTTCATATAGTTCTCTGTACTGCCTATTTTAAAAATTTGTTTAATTAGGGATGGGAGTAGATAATGATCCTCGATTAATGTAACATTGATATATTCTATAGTTGGAATTGACATCAGTCAGTAAATTGATCTATACTGTTTATCATTATTTTTCTAAAGCGCCCTGTAAACGATCAAAGTTGTTTGTCAAATTTTAGGTGTTTGTCAAATTATTTGATAGTCTATGGCTTTGTTTGATGCGTTTGTCAAGCAATTCACGTGTTTGAAGTGTTTGATGAAAAATTGGATTGACGGCATTTTTGACAACTAAATTCAAAACCGTACTGCTCAATTTTCATGGAACGCGTCACGTCCATAGAGATATTAGTCCAAGAGCTAGCAGGAAAAAGTGGTCATGATCGAACACCCGGCTGGATTTGAGATATTTCAGGAAACTTGTCGAGTGAAAAAGAAATCTACTCCTCTTGCTGGCCTAGCTCGGTGCGTTTGGAAATGGCAGCCGGAAAAGTCTCGCTTATTCTTTATTACCAAGAAATGATCGAACACCCGTCTTAAAATTGGTTTGCAGGTCAACTTTTATGCGAGGATAACGAAAAAATTATTCCAAGACGTTTTTCACGGAACAAGGTCGAGCAAGAGCGTTGAAAGTAGGCCGGAAAATTCATGCTCGGGGACATGATCGAACACCCGTCTGTAACTTTGCATAAGCAATCTTTAGCTATAGAATAAGCTAAATTCAAAAAGCCAGACGTTTTGATCCGATCTAAGACACTGAAAGATGATTACAAAGATTGACTCTCGGCTCGGTGGTTCAGCAACATGGCGGCCGCTTGAGCAGCCGCTCGTCGCACGATTTGAATTACGCTAATCTTTCAATTGACGCGTGATTTGCTTTTACGCCAATATTATTAATTATCACGAACCATTTAATTGTTTATTTATAAATTTTAAATATTATAATGGAAAATTATGTAATATATAAGTGTAAGAGTGTATAACAACATTAATAATTTTTAATTTAATATAAAAATTAGCACAAAATCATATTCATTACATAAATGTCTTGTTTATTTGACGTTTATCTATATATTTTTTTGCCCATAAACTAAGAGAACTAACTATTTTCAATGAATAGTAGTTTAGTAGGGGGGGCCAACCTTTTAGAAACGGGCCTTACGAATTTTCTCATTATCTCGAGGCGTCCCGTCTCCCCTCCCCACAGTTAAAGAAAATTTTGCGATGGTGAGTGAAAGTGGATGAGGGAACGTTGCAGGGGGTGCATCGCCAGTGTAGCCAACTCTACAGTTTTAACTGTAGATTTACAGTTTTTTCAAAATGTTCCCAGTTTTCAGTTTTGGCCTCCAAATCTACAGTTTTTTTAATTTTAAATGCTAGCGTCATCTACTACGAACTGTTATATCATTCCAAGTATATGCACGGACAATATAACGAAGTAAACAAGGTTTCGCGAACTGTTACCAAAGAACTTCTGTGTCTGCCGCACTGCTAAGGTAGAACGCTTGTTTGAAAACAAAAATAAGAAATAAACTGTCTACGAGCTCAATAAAAGGCACTCTACGTACGAGATCTGAAATTGAAAATTGTTTCGAAATTGATTACGAAAAGTTCAATAAAATTATGTACGATCTCAAAAACAATGAAGAGATCGAAAATCAAGAAAATTTGCAGATTGAGAGCGAAATAGCAGGTGATTGTATAGTCTTGTAACATGTGTCACATAATGAATGCTGTATATGTTTTAATTTCAATAACTTTCAAATCATAATTTGATAAAAAGTTTGATTTCCAATGTTTGTTCTATTGATTACCACCTTTAAATGAAATTTGAAACCATAAATTAAGAAAAGACTGTACATTTACTGTTTTCAAATTAAAATCTACAGTTTTCTACAGTTTTTGCGAAGCACATATGTAGTTTTTTTTTAGTTTGTGCAGCAAGTAAAAGAAATTCACCTAATTTTTGATCAATACTTTTCACCCTCAATAAAAGATTATGAACGTAATCAACGAGGCAATGATCCGAATCAACGTGTTTATAATAAACTTGGTCCACATCTAACAAGGTCGGCTAATTTTCAAAACGAATTAACCAATAGCAGTTTCAAAATAGCTTTAGTACAATTTTTAATCGAGTATTGGAAAACTGATGAATGTGCACCATTTTTCGGGAATAAAACGCTGTACGTCAATTTCGATTATTGTTATGTGTACAAATCAAATGATAACACTGTACAGTATTCACAGTACGAACCTTTTTCGTGCCCACGGCACGAAGAAGCCGATACAAAAATTGTCCATCATATTTGTCAAATAAAACATGAAGCCAATATTCTCATAAAATGTAGCCATACAGATATTGTATTTATATTATTAGGCAACATGCATCGCGTGCATCCTGAAATAAAGATCCAGATTTTACTTGGTGTTTTAAAAGCACAGCGAATTATAGATATTAACGAGTTGTACACGAGTGTATCACCAAATGTTTGCAAAGCTCTTCCAGCTTTCCATGCGTTCACTGGCTGTGATTATAATCCGTCTTTTTATAAAAAAGCCAAAGCCAGACCATTCAACATCTTAATTTCATCAACAGAATTTGTAAAAGCTTCCACCAACTTAGCAGATTTATCGTGCGACATCGACAAAATTTTACCTGTAATAGAAAAATATGTTTGTAATATGTACTCTCAACCAAAAGGCATTCAGTCAGTGAATGTCGCTCGTTTTACTATAATCTCAAAGCGGTTTAAAGTAACTAAGTGAACGTTTCAAGAAAAGTTTGTGGGAAAAAGTTGATTCGACAAATTTGCCTCTGTCTCAAAATGAACTTAAGCAACAACTGTTGAGAGCTCATTACATTGCCACGATTTGGGGAAATGCACACGAGAAGATCCCAACTGAATTGAAGATAGAAGAGTGTGGATGGAAAAGGACAGAAACTGGCTATGAGTATCTGTGGTTCGAAGGCGATCAATGGCCAGAAACGGTTGGAGATATAATAATAGAAGATGATGCCAATTTCGCTGATGATAATGCAGATACAGGTACAACAAATAAAATGGACATTTAAAAAGTTAAAACCAGTACGTTCATAAATATATTGATTATTTTCAGGTGACCAAGCGGACACCGAGGACAATGATAACACTTATAGCGACGATGGAAGTGAATGTGATAGCGATGATAGCTGTGACGATAGCGATTATGTTTTTGAATAATGTACTTTTTTTCATGTATTTCAACGAAATATTTTTGTTTTACCCTACATTTTTGTTTTGCTTCTAATTTTCAACAATATTTCTTCAAAATAATGTTCAATTTTGATTACCATCTCTGTTAATTTGAATAATTTTATTACATAAATTGATAAAATACTTCACAATTTCCTATTTCGTATAGTTATTGTTATGACACTCTTACATTTCATTAATTTTTATAGTATCCGTCTTAATTTTCCATCATAATAATTAAATTTTATAAATAAACAATTAAATGGTTCGTGATAATTAATAATATTGGCGTAAAAGCAAATCACGCGTCAATTGAAAGATTAGCGTAATTCAAATCGTGCGACGAGCGGCTGCTCAAGCGGCCGCCATGTTGCTGAACCACCGAGCCGAGAGTCAATCTTTGTAATCATCTTTCAGTGTCTTAGATCGTATCAAAACGTCTGGCTTTTTGAATTTAGCTTATTCTATAGCTAAAGATTGCTTATGCAAAGTTACAGACGGGTGTTCGATCATGTCCCCGAGCATGAATTTTCCGGCCTACTTTCAACGCCCTTGCTCGACCTTGTTCCGTGAAAAACGTCTTGGAATAATTTTTTCGTTATCCTCGCATAAAAGTTGACCTGCAAACCAATTTTAAGACGGGTGTTCGATCATTTCTTGGTAATAAAGAATAAGCGAGACTTTTCCGGCTGCCATTTCCAAACGCCCCAGACTCAGTAGCAAGAGGTGGGATTTTTGTGACTAGCGAATAAAGTTTCCTAATATATTTCAAATCCAGCCGGGTGTTCGATCATGACCACTTTTTCCTGCTAGCTCTTGGACTATATTACAGATAGAGGCGACTAGCCATAGGCCGCTCTGTAAGTGGCAACGTCAGTCTCGAAACTCAGTGGGAGCGAAAGAGAGAGACGATCGCAGAGTTTTTCTGTCCTTGTGAAACGTATCAGACGTAAACATAGATAGACATAACTGTCAGAGTCTAACCTAACCTTCAGATTCTCTCTCTCCCTCACCCGAGCTAACAAGTTTCAGGCTGGCTTGTCGCCTCTAACTGTAATATCTCTATGGTCACGTCACGTCAACGAGAAAACCGTAACTAAGGAAGAATTTGACAAATTTGTTTGATTTTTGGTTTGATCGTTTATGCCATTGCTTGAAGATCACGTGAAGTTTGTCAAACAAATTTGATCGTTTACAGGGCGCTTAAGATATCATAAAAGTCACAACTCATCTGAAGTAGGTACTTAACTATAACGATTATCAATGAGACATAGAGTCTCATTGATAATTTAGTACAGAAACTTGAATGTTAACAAATAATATATCTAAAAACAAGCAGAACAGTTATTGTAATCAACATTTACATTATTAAATACAACAACCCAATTTCGAAGGCCAATACATTTCTATAAGAAATAATAGCAAAAATGTTTCGTTATATTTTTCAAAAAATTTATTTACTGAGAAATAACTGCTACATGATATACAGTTTACGGAACCTTAGAAATATTTCTGTTGAACTACGTTGAAAAAGATAGAGTATTCCTGATCGAATGAGGAAAATTAAATAATTATTAAAATGAAAACTCACTGGTTTTCTAAACTGATCAACAATAAGGATTTGAACACTCTACCTTTTTTCTTCGATACTCATTGATGATCGGAGAGTAGATTTTATTACTAAAAGAAACACAGTTAAAGCAAAGAAATGAAAATATCGGAAAGCTTGCCTTATTATTAGTTGAATTTTTTAAATTAATATGTTTATGAGAGTATAGCCAAAATAAATTTAATAAACATTCACATTATTGAAAATAATTGCTTGATTTATTTCAACGAACATAGGTAACTCTTGATATGAATCAATTTCCGTAAGAAAAAATGAACAAGATACTTCGTTATATGCTTTTTTTACTATTTTATTGTATATTCAACTCTTCCTAAAAAATGTGTATTATCTTATTATATAAATTACATTAAATATGTCCTTCATTAGCTAATTACCAGCAATACATTCGAATATATTGTTTTTCAAACATATCAGTACCTACTTCAAATTATGAAGGCGCATTTACATTCTGTCAAATACAATAATTGAATGCACATTATTTCAAATTGTGTTTTGATTTATCACTGAGTACCAGGTGTCATTTTCATGCAGCTTATCATCTAATCAATATACAGCACATTAATTTCTGTATATGGCTCCCACTACTATTACATAAACCATTGTACTAGGAATATATTATATTTATCGAAGCACAAAACACCCTTCATCAATACAATTTTAGTGAAATACTAACTGAGAATAATTGGTTATTATTGAGTAAAATAAAGATATTCCCATTACTGATTATTTACGTTATAACTAGTATTATCATGAAAACAATATACCCATTCATATTTAATGACTGATTCAATAGATATTACCAATTCATCTATTTTTATAATGATGTCAATATTTTACCTATTCTTTCTAGATTTCATTTCATCTTTGGCTTATCTTGACTTTATTTCATATTTAATCGATTTTTTCCCGAAAATAATGGACTATTCCACCGTATCGAAAGACAACAGTGCGGGAGCAGTTTTTTATCCGTTTTAGACCTTCTAGACAACGGTTTTGGAAATTGATATGTATATATATATCTATATATATATATATATATATATATATATATATATATATATATATATATATATATATATATATATATATATATATATAATCTCTTGATAATTATTAGCAATAACAGGCTGGTTGAATCTTAAAAAACTCGATTTTATTAAAAAGTTAACGTTTCAGTACGACATTCGTAGTTTTTCAAATCTTTTGAAAAAATTGAAATCTCCTTGACATTTATTGATTTGAAAAAATTTGAAAAGACAAAGAGTGCTTTGTCTCGCAAAAATTTTTTTCCGGATGTGGTTGTTCTTTGTTGTTTATTACGTGCTATTCAGTCTAATATCAACATTCAAAATTGTTATCATTAGATGGCAAGGGAAACCACAGAAACCTTTACCTACGTAATGTTCGAAAATAAAAATAATAGGGTACTATTTATCTAACAACAAAGAAATTAGTCGCAGGAAAATATTTAAAAAATAGAGCAGAATTATCGGTATAGAACGTTTATATGGATGCAGCCGTTGACACGTGTTTCGGACTCTTTGGTCCTCATCAGAACGGCGTAGCAAAGCATTGGATTGAAAATTTGGAGATGAAAATACTACAACAAATAAAAACCTCTGCTACGGAAGACAATCACACCTTTGTGGACTATTGTTTGAACTCTCCGGTTTGGGAGATTTGGTCAAACTCTGCCACGGAGGCGATTAATGCCATGTGATTGTCTTCCGTAGCAGAGGTTTTTATTTGTTGTACTATTTTCATCTCCAAATTTTCAATCCAATGCTTTGCTACGCCGTTCTGATGAGGACCAAAGAGTCCGAAACACGTGTCAACGGCTGCTTCCATATAAACGTTCTATACCGATAATTCTGCTCTACTTTTTTAATATTTTCCTGCGACTAATTTCTTTGTTGTTAGATAAATAGTACCCTATTATTTTTATTTTCGAACATTATGTAGGTAAAGGTTTCTGTGGTTTCCCTTGCCATCTAATGATAACAATTTTGAATGTTGATATTAGACTGAATAGCACGTAATAAATAATAAAGAACAACCACATTCGGAAAAAAAGTTTAGCGAGACAAAGCAGTCTTTGTCTATTCAAATTTTTTCAAATCAATACATGTCAAGGAGATTTCAATTTTTTCAAAAGTTTTGAAAAACTACGAATGTCGTAGTGAAACGTCAACTTTTTAATGAAATCGAGTTTTTTAAGATTCAACCAGCCTGTTATTGCTAATAATTATCAAGAGATTAAAAATAGATCACAGGCAACAACAATTCGAATAAATAATTATATATATATATATATATATATATATATATATATATATATATATATATATATATATACATACATACATATATAGGAAGAATAAAGATTTAGCTGTAGGTTAATTTAATTTATTATTACAAAAATCAACCTATTGTACGTTTCAGTCATACAGCGTTCGATATATAAATACGACAAACAACCTACATACGTATTATAATCAGTAAAGCTGGATGTATAAGACAGATAAGCCGACAATCCTTTAATATGCACATATTCATAGTTGATTGTTAAACCAATCTTGAGAAAAATATACACTATAAAATTAATTAACAAACATTAATATATTGAAAAATTTTTACTACTTGAGAAATCTAATGTATGACATTACCATATAACAGACATTAGTTAGATTTCTTGAGTAGTACAAATTTTTTAATATATTAATGTTGGTCAATTAATTTTATAGTGTATAATTTTGACATATTAAGATTGGTTTAGCAATCGATTATGTATATTTGTATATTGAAGGTTTGTAGGCCTATGTTTCTCATTCATCTAGCTTTACGGATTGTTATGCTTTTATAAGGTTGTTCGTTATAATTATATATCAAATGCTGAAGAAGGTGGATGTACCACCGAAACCGATTTTTGTAATAATATGTTAAATTAACCTTTCACAGCTACACTTATCATATTATATTATATATCAAGATATATATTTATATATATATATATATATATATATATATATATATATATATATATATATATATATATATATATATATATATATATATATATATATATATATATATATATATATATATATATATATATATATATATATATATATATTTATATATATATATATATATATATATATATATATATATATATTTATACATTTATATATATATATATATATATATAGAGCAGAATTATCGGTATAGCCCGCTTATATGGAAGCAGCCGTTGACACGTGTTTCGGACTCTTTGGTCCTCATCAGAACGGCGTAGCCAAGCATTGGATTGAAAACTTGGAGATGAAAATAGCACAACAAACGAAATCCCCTGCTACGGAAGACAATCACACATTTGTGGATTATTGTTTGAACTCTCCGGTTTGGGAGATTTGGTCAAACTTTGCCACGGAGGCGATTAATGCCATCCGCGAGATCTCAGACCGAGTAAATAAACAACAACAAAGAACTTAGTCGCGGGAAAATATTAAACAAGTAGAGCAGAATTATCGGTATAGCCCGCTTATATGGAAGCAGCCGTTGACACGTGTTTCGGACTCTTCCATATAAGCGGGCTATACCGATAATTCTGCTCTACTTGTTTAATATTTTCCCGCGACTAAGTTCTTTGTTGTTGTTTATTTACTCGGTCTGAGATCTCGCGGATGGCATTAATCGCCTCCGTGGCAAAGTTTGACCAAATCTCCCAAACCGGAGAGTTCAAACAATAAGCCACAAATGTGTGATTGTCTTCCGTAGCAGGGGATTTCGTTTGTTGTGCTATTTTCATCTCCAAGTTTTCAATCCAATGCTTGGCTACGCCGTTCTGATGAGGACCAAAGAGTCCGAAACACGTGTCAACGGCTGCTTCCATATAAGCGGGCTATACCGATAATTCTGCTCTACTTGTTTAATATTTTCCCGCGACTAAGTTCTTTGTTGTTGTATATATATATATATATATATATATATATATATATATATATATATATATATATATATATATATATATATATATTTATACATTTATATATATATATATATATATATATATATATATATATATATATATATATATATATATAATTAAAGTTTGGACTTTCTTAGGAATAGACCATAAATGACTCAACTCGTTTCAAAACCATTTTATTTGACTCTTTGAATTAAAAAAAAATAAAAATTCTCAACCCTTTAATTCGATTTGGATAAACTTGGGTTATGTTGTAAATCATTAATTTCCACATTTTTTATTACCAGTTTGAAAAATTTACACTCATGCGCCTTCCCGACACTATTTTCTCTAATGTTTGGAGATTTCAAAATTTTGACTGAATTTTGCCAATTTTTGGTAGGTTCGTTCTGCCTCACAAAAAACCAAATACCGAATTTCAGCTCATTTGGTTTAATGGGTGCCACTGAAGATGGCAAGATGTACCGAAAAAAAAAAAAGAAATATATATATATATATGGTCACTTATTTTGACCCTCTTCAGAACTATAGCAATATTACATTTTTCATTGGAGTTATACGATACAATTTTCTAAGTTCAACGACTTGCTATATAAAATGAAGCATCAATTTGGTATGCTCTTCCTTGACACATCATAACAAAACATTGTAGACTACACACATTCAAACACACAAGTATATAAACATTGATCTAATTATCACACTAAAATTATTAACTTTTTCAACAGGTGATTCTTCGGATGAAATTATAGATCTAATAAATACATCGGATATAAGCTGGTCATCTCTTTCTTATCATTCACTGCGTTTCGTTTGTTTTGGATCTCGATCATTTCTACAAATTCTTTTTTTTTGTATGTTTTTCCTGCTTCAATATTTTAGTCTTTTCGTAGTTGAATGAATGTATTTTTGAATTTTCGTGATTTTTGTTATATTTATGGCTTTTAATTCGATTTTCTAAATATTTGCTAGTTTATCCTAAGTATGTATACACCTGTATATATCACATTGGTTGCAAGGTATCTCATATACTACATTACTTCTGTTGTTTATAGGGGTTTTTGTTTTAAGAGAGTGAAATTTTCCGATAATAGATTATAGCCTTTGAGACATACTGTGACATCGAAGTCTTTGGTCAATTTTGCTAATGGTTCTGATAAACCGTTCACGAATGACCGTGATAAATATCTTGTCTTTGTATGTAGAACATTTTTTTGTTGTTGTTGGTTGTTGTACAACTTGGGAATTTTTTTTTTGAAAACTTGATTTATCAGCTTGTTTGGATAACCATTATGAACAAGTGCATTCTTTGCTTTTTCTATAGCTTGCTGTCTAAATTCTAGATCAGATACTGTGATAGCCCTGTCATCTAATTCAATAATTAACGATCTCTTTTGAGAGGCAGGATGGTTTGACTCATAATTCAAATATCTCCCCGACCAGGTCTCTTTCGTGTACCATTCAGTTTTGATCGGGTTATGTGAACGATGCAGTATCAGATCCATAAAATTTTTTGCACTTTGCAGAGACCATTCCGTTCAATTCGCATCTCGACCTGGTTTGCAATCAGTACGCGATTCACTTCGCGAATTTTCAATTTTTTTTTTACCTTTTCACTAAAATATATTATTATCTGATTTTCATTTCGGTTTGCTTTGAAGCGTGGATTCAAACCATGATTTATTCCATTCGAAGCGCATTGCCCGAAAAATACCTTCTTAATGACGGAGCTCTGCTGCTCACGCATTATTTTTATTGGAACTTGAATTTTTTTGAAATTTTATTATGTTTTTTAATCATTCTACTCAGAACCTAATACTCACTTTCATTTATTGATTGATTCTAATATTGTATCATATATAGTATAGTTTCTCTTCTTTCAAATATATTTTAAGGTAATGAGTGGTTTTCAAAGTAGAACATATTTTGTTTTCATTTTATCATTTTTTTCCGAATACTTTAATTTGTAATGTATTTGAAGTATTCCGATATTGAAGAAATTTGTTTTTATGCATTCTTTATTCGTTGTTAATATATTTCTTGATCATTTAAAAGAGCATTTTGAGGTAGGTACCTACCTATTATTTGAAACTGAGCCGAAATTTATTTGAGCTCTAGGGTCCCAGGACTGTAATTCAATCATCCCTTTGTCTGAATAATTGCAAATTGTATTCTCATATGTTTTTTCAATTCTGCTAAAATTTCCTGATTTTGAAAAATTTGCTATTTGTTTCTATTTAAAATTATTTGAGATATTTCAGAAATTGTTTACATGCAAAATGTTGCATCCAAGAACTTTCATCAAAATCAACAATTTTCTATTCTTCTTTTCGAAAACAAACTATCTCATTTTATCCTTGAAAATTTCCGGAAAATAATATATTTCTCATATCTCGCTTATTTGTGGTGACCAAAAAATTCAATGTCTCAATGATATATGAATTCAACTCTTCAAGTTATGAATAATATTTATTTATCATACATAATCGTACTTCTAATTATACAAATTTTGAACTTTATTCCATATTTACTATACTGAATTAATTAATTTTTTGAGTTTCATTTTTCTCATTTCAATTATTATATGTTTGTTTTTTCTCAGACTATTAGTCGTTCGAGACCGACTCATTGGAATAAAATTTACTCAAGTCTTCTAAAGTATTCAATAGCTACTATGAGATGTAAATTGTTTATTTAATATTTAAGTCTTTCAATATATAATTTTTTAATGGCTGATAATATGGTATATGATGATTTTAATAAAATATTTTATTTTAATTTGTATTTCGGTTTGCTTCGAAGAGTGATTTTCAAACCATAATTAGTCCAGTCAATGACCATTTTCCCGTGTATTTATCCCATACAGCACCGATTTTCATAAAAAAAGGAGTTTAGGTTCTACTTACCATCTATTTCAAAGTCTACTCTGTGGCAGGGGTTGTTTTTTCCCTGGGGGTGAATGCCCACCCCTTCTTGAGGATGAAAAATGTTTCATTGAAAATAAGTGAAATCGATAAATTGACTAATTCTAAGCAACTTTTGTTTCATGAAGTTTTTTCTGAAAGTCAATACTTTTCCACATATTCGCGGGTGAAATTGTCGGTTTTCAGGCAGAAAAAACACCATTTCAGATTCTTTGTCGCGAATAACTGGAAAAATATGCATTCTATCGAAAAAAATGTTGAAAGAAAATTTATAGCTTATAAAAAAACAAAGACAATCGTGTATTTGTGATGTATGCAGACTCAATACAAACGGAATTATTGCTTGTTGAAATTTAACTGGTATTTTCAATCGCCAAAATGGAAAGTTTCTACGTACAATAATCAAAAACCCAACGCATTTTTCCGAAACTCATGAAACTTTTTTCAAAGTCCTTTAAAAAACCTTTATTTTTATTTTTTGTAAAAGTTCCTAGCATCAAAACTAAGTGAGTTATGAAGAGAATAATGTCGATTCCTATTTTTCCGTTGAAAAAAAATAGTGAAAATCTCTTTTTATAATACGTTCTGAGTATTTGAACAGTTTGAAGTACTTTTTCTTGAAAAAAATTGAGTTTGAAGAGAGAAAATCATTTTCGTAATTTAGCAAAAAATCCTATTCGTCAAAATAACTCAAAAACTATTTGTGATACGCAAACTTTTGTAGAGTATGAAATTGTATGTTCTTCTCATTTGAAAATGTTGGCGTTTTATTTTTTTTATAGGATAAAAATTAAGTAAGATCTGGCCATTTGAAGCTTGCGTGTGTTCGCGCTAAGTACCTTTTTTTAGCCCTTTTAGCATGAACCTTTTTAAAAATACGATCTGAAAAAAAAAATTATTTTGATGAGCTCATAGCTCTTAAAAAGCATGCAAAATGGTTTTTTGAAGTACTTGATTGTTTAAAAACTAAGGGAGTTATGGGGAAAAACCAAAAGCACATTTTTGTAGAAATTAGAATTAGTATATTAGTATATTGATGATTACACATAGTGGTAAATACCAATCAACTTTCGACAAGCAATAATTCCGTTTGTATTGGGCCAGGATACATCATAAATACACGATATTATTTTTTTTCATAAGCTAGAATTTTGCTCTCTGCAAGTTTTTTGATTAAATGCATATTTTTCCAGTTATTCGAGAAAAAGAATCTGAAATCGTATTTTTTATTCCTGAAAACCGACAATTTCAGTCGCGAATAAGTCGGAAAGTATTGACTTTCAGAAAAAACTTCAAACACAAAAATTGCTTAGAATTAGTCGATTCATTGATTTCCGTACTTATTTTAAATGGAAAACTTTTCATCGGCAATAAGGAGTGGCATCCACCTCCAGAGAAAAAGCAACCCCTGCCACAGGGTAGACTTTGAATTAGATGGTAAGTAGAACCTCAATCCAAATTTTTATACAAATCGGTGCTGTATGGGATAAATACACAGTTTATACTTTTTTTACCGTCATTGACTGGACTAAATATATTCCGTTCGAATCGCAATTGCACTTCGCGCAAAAAATACAGCCTTGTTGACGGAGCTCGGTTGCTCACGGGTTTTTAATTATTTGAAAATATGTCAATTAAAAGTGGCGGTTGAAATTTTTTCGAAGAAGTTTAAGCTATGATTCAGAAAGTGTATCCTAAGAGCCCTTTCAGACTAGGATACTGTATCCGAGATACTGTATGCGAGATACAGAATTTAGGCCAGATACAGTCAAGATACTTTTGTTAGAATATAGTTTTGTAAATAAATTTTATCAGTACTATATCAGTGCTGTACGGTGCTTTTTATGAAATGGACATTGAAGAGTGCGCTATGCTGTGGTATATTATATTTCTGGGCCCTAACTACAGTGTACCATGTATAATTTATTTCCGTAACTTACAATTTACTTGATAGTTTGCGAACAGTTACTAAATAGTAGTGCACTGATTAATACAAATTAAACATCAATTCGCTTATCTAAAGGGTTTTCACTGCAAGCCGTAAAAACTTAAAAGCAATATAAATTAACGAATAAACTCATTATTCATCGCTAATAAACAATATTATTGAAATATTTCATTTAATTTTTGTTATCCATCTTGAGATGATTATCGTAAAAATCAGTAAGCTTTCGACAAATAATCGTCTTGTTTTGAGAATTTTTAATAATATAATAATTTGATTTATTCAGCTAATGAATTTATGCATTCCTTTTTGAATGCACTGTATAATTACTTTTATAAATATACCTATCATATTCATTTTGTTGAACAATTATTGTCATTTCTTCAAAATTCTCACACATCTGTTTGGTAATTTCCACCCAACATTTTTGTTTTATATTTCTGTCGAAATGATTTTCATTACTTGTAACCCATATACAAGAATTCGGTTCTACCAAACTTATAAATTTCTCGTTATCAAAAACTTCATTCTCCATGGTACAATCGAAAAACCGTTCTATTCCACTTCACTTCTACTAATAAATAATAAAAATATTGTACACCTATGCTATTGTGCTTTTTGAATCGCAAAAGTATGCAAGCCTGAACAGGTCCATAAGCCACAATGATAATTCGGTATCCCGGATTCGGATACTGTCGCCGGCGGCTGAATGAGCCAGATTCAGAAAGTTAGTATCGCGATACGGTATGCTGTGCTGAATGCAGTGTGAAAACGTACATATAAACGCATGTATTTTTTGTATATGGGATACGCGTATCTCGGATACAGTATCCAAGTCTGAAAGGGCTCTTAGTATCGCGATACGGTATGCTGTGCTGAATGCAGTGTGAAAACGTACATATAAACGCATGTATTTTCTGTATCTGGGATACGCGTATCTCGGATACTGTATCCAAGTCTGAAAGGGCTCTATATAAGGAACACAAATTGCATGAATTCAATCTGTAAATATTTCTAGAAAAATGCATAGTTCGAGAAATACTTATGCTCACGAAAATTTATGCTGAATCAAGTTGAATAAGATACGCTTTTCGGAATACGAAACTTGGTAAAATTTTTGATCGAATAAAAAACAACTTATCAATATGAAAATTCATTGATTTTGTAAACTGATGACAAAGAAATATTGAGACATCATCCAAATCCTATAGGATTAAAGTTTATTTTATTACTATGGTCGTCACAGTTCAAGCAAACAAAAGAAAAATCAGAAAACTTGCTTCACTTTATTAAACGCTCTTACATCAATACTGTTGATTTTAAATATACTTAATTCATGAAGTTAAATAGTTTTTAATGTAAATATATCAATAAGCAGTTTCATGAAATTTCCTAGTTTTCCTTTGGATCCTAGTATTAGCAATGGTACGTCTCCCTTTTTCAGCTCTACTTAGATATTGGTAGACTCAAAGATGGAGATCAATTAGACATTATAAACAAAACGTAGTTAAATTTTGAAAAGATTTCAAAAAAATATCTTGTATTCATATTGCCTTCGGCGATGTGCTTTTATTCTTGTAGTCTGGAAAGTTGCTTGATTAAGTCAATTTTTGATAATGCAAATCCATACAGATGATGAGCATTAGTACACTCTTAAATGCTAGTGTTATTTAGATTTTCCGAATATATTATCATTTTTCTGTTCAATTGCATTCAATTGCATTCTAGTTTATTTTCATATATCACTTGAAAATCACACCAGAATATATACCCGCCAAAATATTTGATGCTACCTACACTATATCATAAACTACCCCTCCTTCTCCACATCTTATCCTCAGAAGTAATATTTTAAACAGTTGGTAATAATGAACTATATGGAGAAATTTGAAAAATGATACCTTCAATTATTTCATTATGGATCTAATGATAATTTCGTTTTCAGGAGAGTTCATATCACCAAATCAACCATGCTGCAACTGGAGAATAAATTTGAGGTTGAGCCTGGAAATGGTGGAAGTAGAGAAGCTTACTTGGCTGATCATAAAATAGATACTTACCTCATCATTCCACCAAAGGTAAGTTAGAAGTTTGTTATTATAAAAGTAACATGAAAATCGTGTGAAAATCCCGATTTATTTAGCAATAACAAAACTTTTTTCGAAAACTTGATTTATCAGTTATATATAGGTATATGATTTTTGTTATAAAAAGTCAGTTCACCAAAATTTAAATTTTTTTCATTGGGTATATAAATTAATTTAATGATACCGAAAATATATATAAATCTTCGGAATCAGCAATGAGAATTTCGAATGTTTTGGACTTCTAGCTTCAGCGATAATATCTTTGTTTTCAAAAAAACTACAAAATTACCTCCTATTCTGATTTCATATGTTGATGATAAACGGAACGCCGAATATATTGAGGCAACATTTAAGATTCAGAATTTTACAAACATCTTCCTCTATCGGTAATCTTCTCAACCCTAATACTGATAATGAATCCAAACTACTCTTCATAAAGGTTCACAGCTAGATCCTCTTGTCGAAAATTATCTAAAGACATTTAATTAAGCTTTACCGCTTCATAGTACCTAACATTTATCGCCGGAACTGGGAATATAGGTCGCCTATATTGTACACCTCACACAGAAACATACTCATTGGTATAGTACGTTGTATTGAATTCATGAATACTTTGTAAATTGAGTTTACACAACTATGTAGAGGCTGACGGGTTAGGTACGATAAAGGGATCAATTAATTGTAACCCAAATTTACAAGCGCAAATAATTCAGTCGAGAATACTTCACATATATATTTCATATATATATATATATATATATATATATATGAAATATATATGTATATATATATATATATATATATTATATATATATATATATATATATATATATATATATGTAAATATCTAATATATATATATATATATATAGATAGATATAAATAATATATATGTATATATATATATATATATACATATATATATATATATATATATATATACACATATATATATATATATATATACATATATATATATATATATATCTATATATATATATATATATATATATATATATATATATATATATATATATTGAAAAAGATATTTCTTTGCTCTAAATACTGATGATTAATCATCCAATAGTGTGAAGTGAAATGTCTTTTCAGCGATTAGCGTTTGATCTGATGTGAGATACCTCTTTTAGATGGATGGCGCTGTGGTTTGTTCGTATATAATCTTCTTAAAAACTATGGAGTGGATATGTAGATTCGATGTCGTTGCTCACTCGATTGAAGGGACACTGCTGATGAGATCTATGAATTGCGAAACAGACTACTAGTGTTTCCATCGCGTGAGGCACGAATGTCCAATTTTTCAACATTTTTCCTTGAAGGATGACACTAAAAATTCCATGTCGTCGAGTCTCAGTTGATTTGATCAATCTTCAATTTCTCAAATAAATTTCCCAACGTATTATCATCTTCATATACATATATTTATATATATATATATATATATATTGTTCACGCCAAGTGAACGTTTTTCCAAACTATTAATTTTATTTTATTCTTTCAATATTCATTTCGTTAATTGTCCATACGTTATACTTAATGCGCATTTGCTGCCTGAAAATGTCCAGCTGTGAAATTTGTCGTCTCCGCTTACCCCTCTCTATCATAAAGATGTTAATACGCATTTAAAAGTCAAGAAGCGAACTTCGGCTGTAAGTGTCGTAAAATCAGTTACCTTTCTCTGCATCCAAAAAGTTACCAAACATTATTATACTGCGATTCATCAAATCCGGCATTTTCAGTGAAAATAATATTTCGTTCGGAAAACGGAATTGCATCCATTTAGAACATTATACTTCATTTCTTTCTTTTCTCACTTTGGCTAAGACATTTCATTTCGTGGCAAGATTTCACAACCGCTGTTGTAAAGTGTGTGAAGTTCAGAGGATAAGTGGAATATTATAACTGACAGTTTGCAGCAAGTTCATATTAGGATCTACCACCTCTGTGTATGTATAAGTAAACGCAAGAACAAAAGAAAATCCGACACTCAATCAGTGAAAACACAAAACATACAAATAAAAAAGGGGGGAGCAGTCAAATTACAAGAATAATAAAAAACCTTCAAAAGTAAACAGGACGACCAGCAGAAACTCAATCAATGGTATATTTGAAGCACGCCCATCTCTAGAACCCCTCATAGCCTTTTCCATGAGTATTAATTTTGAATAAATTGTGTGTATGTGGTCAATACCCATTTTCCGATTCATAGTATAAGGTTCTTGAGCAATTCCCACCATTTCCAGAAATTTCATGGTGATGCTGTTTCTTTCGCAATCAAATATTTCGACCTCATTGTAATTTATGTGATGGCTCGATGAATTTTCATGGTCCGCTAGGATACCAGTGTTCCTCCTTGAATCACTTTTATGTGATATAATTCGCCTGCTTAATGTCCGCTCTGTTTCCCCAATGTAAACTAGCTGACAATTTTAGAATGACATTATGTAGACTACGTTTGACTGTCTCAAAGTTTAATAGAAATTTAAGGAACATTTTGGAACATTTACGGAAACACGGAACAGCAACAAAAATATTCCTGCGGTGAAATCGTAGCTTGAAGGACAAGTAGAAACAGTCAACATTTTTCGTCGAAACATAATGAAATTTTAAGGAACATTTAGGAACATTTGGGAACATTTTCGGGAACACGCAACACCAACAAAAATGTTCCACGATGTTGCTCATTGTTCTTCAGGTAGAACTGTAGCTTTACATTGTTCGGTGCAATGCGTTGAATAAATTTTTATGAGCCACAGTATATTCATCTCAACTTTTTCGCAACACAGCAGTTATTACATTCATTTTCAATGCTACACATTGCGTTCGGCTTGTTATGAACGCCTGATGGCAACTTGAGTGCTGAATGTGCTTTTTGTCTAAGTACCATCCAACAAGTGGCAGCAATTCCTCTCGATGCAATTGCCAAAACAATCTGCTGCTGCAAACGTGTCCTTGCAAGGATGAGTGATATTTAAAACGTCTTGCCGGTTCCGGCCAGTGCACCCATAAAAAAAAGTCGCATCGTTTTGCGGTAATAGTCAGCATAATTCGATCAAAATGTTCTTTTGTCAACAAGTCAACGTTGTTATACTGTTCTTTTCGCTGCACGTCACTGTCAAGTAAGTCGGCAGCTGAGTGAACAGTTATGCTTCATCATGCCCTTCCGGCGTTTGATCAATTTTTGAATTTTGGTTTTTGTATCTAATTCGGGCAGTATGTCTTTTTTAATTTTTCCTTCAAAACCTATGATTGTGTTAGTTAAAATGTCGTCAATATCAATGTGAACAGTATGTATGCAAATGCTGCATGAAAAAGTATCAGATACCGATAATTGACCTATTGCAGCAATTGCAACTCGCGACGTACATTTTGATATATACTGAAGACTTGTCCATTACCTGTGCAACATTCGAAAAACATTGGTCCTGGAGTATACACTAACAACAAACAAACAAAGAAACATTCAAATTGTTTTGGATGTACTGTGCAAAGTCATCCCAATATATTTCAATACGCCTGCGATTTTTGCATGTGGTTCCATTTGTCTGCGTAGCTCCCATTATACCTGCTTTATTCCATGCAATATAGCGTGAAACGTTGGTATATTATAATGTTTGTGCAAATGCTCTTTGGATGAAATTTTCATCAGTAAAATAAACACAAGTTATACTGCAAGATGCAGGACAGTTGGGTCTCGTTTGTGTATGGGGGGACAGTTGCTGCTGATGTATCTTCCCATTTGGCATCGTGATATCTCGTCGGTTTCACTTTCTGTACTTCAAATACTGTTAAATCACTGCCTCATTAACGTATTTTCAAATTTACTGGAATAAGCAGAAAAGAACTGCTGAATTCTACATTATTATCAGCCTCGTAAGATTTTGCAGTGGTGAGTATGGTATCAACGACTTATTATCAATAATTTCAATTTCATTTCTAGTATTTAATATTCGCATTGTGAATGTTTGGCCGCCTTACTCTGCGGCGATAAAATGGATAATCGTCGATATGTGCAATAGTATCATCAGCGCAATATTTAAGAAAATTTTTTGTCAATTTTCCCTTGTCCATACACGGCGAGGTCATGTTATAAGCACCGCACGAGCCATGGATCATGTTTGTGGTAAAAATTCTCCGTCAATTGATTGATCTGGAATTTTGACATCAACAAAATAAATCAGAATATGACTTTTGCCACTAAACCGAATACATCCAACTTATATTACCCAAAATTGTATGAGCAAATCCAGCAATGGTTTCAATTTCCACTTAACCACACGTGCAGTGATATCATGACGATGCATGTTGGCCAGGCAATAGAAAAGCTTGTATTACCCCGCATTTTGGATTGTAGGAAAATACCTATAATAAACAATTCCGTTATGGCATACATAAGTCACTGATACCCAGTAAGTTCTTGTAACTTTCCTCTGGTTTTAAAACATGAAAACTCTATTTTATTTCCGTTCACTTTGCAACCATATCCGCTCACGTTTATAAAATATAAATTGAATTACTTACGAATAACTCGATGCTGCTAGAGATAAAAAACAAATTCGAGTATGCTTACGTCGCATGTTTTCCTATCGTTCTGATCAAATTTGAGAAAGCCTTTTCTCCAGATTTTATTTTTTTCTTGACTTTAGAGTCTACATTTTGTTTACTTGAATTTCCATGAATTTGTTTCCAGTTAATTTTATTTTGAAGACGGAGAGTAGGTACAGAGAATAAGAAATAACAAAAAATAATGGACAGATGCTCATTAATTAATCAGAGTGGAATGACGTTTCTTACTCATCTGATTGAATTTTTTTGTAGTATTTATCATTCAAATTACTCTTCACGGTAAAAATGAAAATATTAAATATTGAAAATATTTTCACGGATACTGTCATTTTTCCTGTTATTTCGTGTATTGATAAAGAAATTAAATGTTTCATGATTAACTTCGCAAATAGTTCCATATATTCGATTGCATCAACAGAATACATTATAAATATAATATTCTTATTAGTAGATTTTCGGACTACCACTCTCTATGGTTATATTAAAAAAAAGTGCGTGCATACAAAGTACACATGTCAGAAGTGAAACTTCTTTGGCAAACTAATTTTTTAAATCTCGTTTATATTCATACTGATCTAAAACTTTAGATTTGCGAGACTTAGAAGGAAAGTAAAAATTTAGAAAAGAGAATTTATGAAATATTTTCATTTTATATTTTATGAAAATAGTATATTAAATTCTCAAAAGACGAGTTTCAAATTAAAATGCCACATATTATTTGTAAACCTTCAGACGTCAACAATAACTCGTATTCTCGATCTTCTTTTCTCTCTCGCTCTCTCTCACTCGTTCTCTCCCTCCTCTCGCTCCATGGCTATGTGCTTCATGCTACGTACACTTTTCTCACTCTTTCTCAATCGGTCTCAATCGCTCTGTCCCTCTTCTTGGACAAAAACGTGACGCGTTTCATCCGTAAGAATTTATTTATTTATTTATTTATTTAGAACTACACCACTCAACAGCTTAAGCCAGTTATAGAGTGGGAAAAATACAATAAAATGAATACAAATTATATGAAAATAAACTCAAACAAAAATTAAAAACAATATTTCAGAGAAATAGTATGCAACTCTGTGAGCAAACAAAAATAAAAAACTCTTACTGGAGAAAAAAGAAGGCTCACTCACAGAGTCACACCAAAAGCTTATATCTAAAATAACAGTCAAAGAAGAGCCCTTCTGACATCACCAGGCCTGTCCGCAAATATGTCAATGACTTCATAAAAAGGCTCGAAATCACTAAGAATTGTGTGAAGTGGAGAAAATGCAAGGACATTTGAACAGGCTAGAGGTGGATAAAAAACATTCATGTCTCGACTAGTCAATCTCGGAACGAGCAAATTCATAAGAGAAAGTAGAAATGAACAGTCAATGGAATTACTAAACATTTTGTATACAAACATAATTCCCAAATATATTCTACGAGTTTCAAGTGATGGAACACTGAATCTAGTATTTAGCATTTCATAAGAAATACCTCGTTCCGGATAAACTCCATCAGAGCTATACCATAAATACTTTAAAAAACGTCTCTGAAACGATTCAATACTCTTTGCATAAAACGCGTATCCGGGATTCCAAACAACACTAGCATATTCTAGTTTTGACCGAACTAAGGTATTGTATAAAAGCTCAGTTTATTCAGATTGAGATAGCCATTTGGAATTTCTTATTATAAAAGCTAAGGTTTTGTAAGAGCTGGAAATAATATTATTCATGTGAGTGGCAAAGGTTAATTTTGTATCAAAGGTTACACCCAAATCCCTAAATTCAGTAGATATGTTAACTATATCAGTATTTATGTTATAATCGTAACTAATTAAGTTCTTTTTCCGAGTAAAAGACATTATGTTGCACTTAGAAATATTGAGTGTTACAAAATTTTCTTCACACCACCGATTCAAATTTGAAATATCCTCCTGGAGAATGTAACAATCACTAACACAGTCATCCGCATAGAGAAGAACATTACATTTCATATTGCAACAAATGTCATTCACAAAAATATTGAACAGCAGCGGGCCCAAGACAGACCCCTATGGAACTCCTGACTCTGCAATAAATTTCGATGACTTAAAACCATTATACTGAACTAACATTCGTCTTGAGGATAGGTAGGATAAAAAGAAGGTTACAAATTTATTTGATAGTCCAAAGCAACTAAGCTTTCGAAGTAGGATGTCATGATCTAGTCTGTCAAAGGCCTTTGAAAAATCAGTATAAATCAATGAATGAATTTTTCCCTCATGCGCGCAAATAAGTTTCAATTCAATAAAATATACACGACGTTTCGGTTAGTTAGGTATCTCTAACTATTCTCAAGAGAATACTGTTTATCATAGAAAAAAATGCCACGTATTTAATTCCTTACTCATGTATGTGTGAGGGATGCGGGTTGCTTGAGTTCAAGGATCATAGAATACAATTGTGTATACAAGGATGCATTAAGGATCAGCGAGACTAGATAATTTATGAAAGAGTAGTGTGGATACTTTCAGAGGATACATACTGGCCAAGCATTCGTTTTTGTAAGTTTGCAAGCATTGACTTACTTCACTTATGTTGTATGTTCCCCTTGATACCATGACACATTGGCGAATGAATATATGCTGAAGCTACGTCGTTTTATGCAAATCAAGCGATTTTGATTATAGGTAAAGTTACGAGATGGATTACTTTCTGAACTATAATTGAAATATAAACAGAAGAAGCAATTGATTCTACGTGAAATTTTCGATAGCACTTCATAAGTTTCCAACAGTTACTAGTTTCTATGCTGTAATCTACGAAAGCTACATTGATTCTTTGGGCTCACTCCACGCTTCTAGTTTGTTCTTGAACTCATGTCAATATGAGCTCTGTGATAAACTTGTTACCAAATATAGTCAAGTTAAATAAGAAATTGTCATATTTTAGTTTCTCACTTTTCTTTATACATGAAGTTATAAAAAGAAATTCTATACTTCGTTTCTGCAATGAAGAGAAAGCACAGTTCAAACACATAGTATTGTTTGCTTTATATGGAATCTTACCAAAAATTCAGATTTGAATACACAATTATATGCACGTTACGATAAAAAATATTATAGACCTTTAGTTTTAAATAATACATTACATACGTTATTGTCATATTGTTCAAGTTCAGATAATTTTTGAAAAAATATTCTTTTTGGAAAAACCAGAAGCGTGGAAAGAGATCTGCCATGCATAGCACATGATAGACTATAGAGCATATCACAGATTGACAGCTGAGCAACACCCAATCGGAAAATGTTGCTTACTGTGCACAATAGTATGGAGTGGGTGACGGAGTTGGTTCATATTTCACTTGACGAATTCAGCATCGTCGATCATCCAGAAGGACCCAAAGCCATCTTCGTCAAGCACACAATACTTGTGGAGAGACAGATTGGTTCGTATCGCATTCTACACGCCCATCAGATCCCAAGAAAGAGAAAGATAACAATCAAGTAACGTCAAGGTTAATCGACGGCTTGACACCTTGTAATGAGGGTGATATACCTCCCGGTCTCCACGGCACAGGCCTGTCATGCTGTTACTTAATCGGACACAACCACTCTCTCGCCACACAAGCCAACATTAATATTGATGAAAAGATGTAAAAATAAATTAGAACAAGAAAATTACAAAACGCATAATGTACAAATGAAAAAATTTCAAAATGTTGAGCTCAGCGGCCACGTACTCTACGGTTAACTGGGATAGAGGGCTTGAGGAGCATCTCTGGAGCCTCCTATTGTAAAACCCCACTTCGTCCATGGTCCACACTGCCAACTTTCTCCACGCTCATGAAACATTTGTGAAGAGACAGGTTGTGCCGAACTGCATTCTAACAACAAGTCAACCCGCCATATGAACTTCTGGTGAAGCCGTTTCTTATGACGACGACAACACGAAGGATCCCGAAATTATCAACTCATCACATGAGTTATATTTTTCAAATTACTAACCTGGAAATACTGACTTCTTTGGAACCATTTCTGTCATCAAATCATAAATTGAAAATTTTGAATGTGAAGAATGAGCTGAAAATCTCGAAACCCTAAAATTCTCTTTTGTTATACATAATATTTCTAGATATAATTTGATTATCGAATAACATACAAGCTTAGTTACCTGAAACTTAAAACTCTAACATAGAATATGTTACCAGTAAATTACATACACTCTTGTGAAATAAGTCGTGGTAAGCAAATTAGAATTGGAAAAGTTATTTACTCCCTTCAAGGAAGAAATGTATGATGTGCTATTGCAATGAATTTTGACTAAATATGCTAACTCATCAAATAGTTCCTCCTCATTATATTCAATAAAATTTCGAAAAATGTACGACATCTTCCATGTTGCTGCGTTTCTTCTGAAATAGCAGAAAGTATTCTGGAATTAATTGTACATTTCGTTGAGAGTCAATTGGTTATCTGAAAAATTGTTTGAAGGCTGAAAGTAGCTACTTACGCCATGAGAAAACATCTGAGAAAATTTCATGGCAGACCAAGTCTACTGCTTATAAAAGTACAGAACTGCTCCGCTACTAGCTCGGTAATTGTAGGACAAGGAAAGGAAAGAAACACCACATGTTTCATTCCTTCCCCAATGTGTGAGGGAGGTGGGCTGCTTGAGTTATCGGGATAAAGTCTTTCTGCCAAATCGAAGGATACACTTGCTTGTACAAGTGAACTAAGGATGGCTGAGACTGGATAATTTCATAGAAGAGAGGATGTGAGGAGGTATTGAGAGGATGAATACTAACTAGTCTAGTATTTGCCTTAGTAAGTCTGTAAGCAGTGACTCACCTTCGCCATAAGGAAACCTATGAGAAGAACTGTCAAAGTCAAAACAGTCGATTCCGGGGTTCGAACCCGGGACCTCCTAAATGCTAGCCAGCAAGCATAACCACTAAATAGCTCGGTCGGTGATTGTGTTTAAGCCGCTTCTTATACACTCTGTTGGTTTCTGATGTACGGCGATGTGAACTATACGAGTCTCTGTTTAGTAAAAGAAGTTGTCGGTCAATTCAGGCGCGTTTTAATTGTTCGGCATGTATTGGTAATTTTGACTCTGGTTTGCTAAATACTGGTTATGTTTATTTGTAAATGATCCGAAATTTATTAAACTGAATATGATGATGTTTTATCTGTGGGGGACTAGCATTGGCCCTCCACATGTGTAGTTATTGTTCTCCGAGTCTGACATCAAGGGGTCTCTTTCTTTGCCAATATATGCATCTCCACGTGCACAGAACAAGAGGTACACGAAGTTTTTACCATGCAAGTGATCAACAGATTTGGTTCTAGTGAGTCGGCTTCTTAAGGTGTTGTGGGATATAAATGCTGCTTTGATCTTGTATTATTGTTGAACGATTTGTCATATCTTCCCGGATATCCCCTTCACGTGAGCTATTGTGATCATCTGACTACTCGAATTCTCTTCTAGTATGGTTCATCTCTGTTGGCAAATCGTGATGCCTATACATACTCCATCCACTATTAAAAAATTTATATATTTTTAGCTATTTTACTCAGGAGCATTGACATTCTCAAGGTTTGCAATAAACAATAAATTTTAGTTAGCTTATAAATATTCAACGTACACAGTTGTTAAGTCCATAGGAATCATTTCTATGTCGTCGTACAGTTTATGGCCCAAACTATGTCGTCAATTTCATCATAGTTTCCACTGATTTCTTCGAAATGTATAATTTCAATCCTTTCTTCATAGAATCTCAAAAATTTGTCAAAATTCATTAATCTTTAATCCTTGAATTTCAGATTTTTTCGCGCCCCTTTTGAATCCATTATAATTTTCTCGAAACAAACGCAAAAACAGTGCGTGCGTACGAAGTACACATGTTAGAAGTGAAACTTCTTTGGCAAACAACTGCTTAGTATAGGATGATTCACAAATTCATCACAAAATATTAATTTATAAATTTAACTCACTGTATACATACTAATGATAATGTTAATAAATAGAAAAGATCTGCATTTACTGTAGTACAATACGTTATGCGACAGAATTGCCATCTAAAGTTCTAATATGTCCCTTTCTCTCTCAGTCGCTCACTCCCTTATCTCGCTCCATAGCTATGTACTTCATGCTACGTTCTATCTCTCAATCTCGCTTCTCTCTCAATCGGTCTCAATCACTCTCTCTCTCCTCTTGTACAAAAACGACCCCCATTTTTTTAGTACGTAAGAATTTTACCCTCATGCACGTAAAAATGTTTCACTTCAAAAAGCAGCTTTGATGAAAATTTCTTATATGTAAGTTCACCATAATATTACCTGATTTAAATACTCAATTCCCAATTTGAATAAGAAAGAGTTTTCCATCTTCACAGACCTTCACTTGATTCATCATCCACTTGGCTCATCTCTTTGTAAACGAGGTTTTCATGAAACTGAAAGTTACATGTAATCTGAAGTGTAATCATGTTTTCATTCGAATAATAAGTTATGAATCTGTATGTAAATCTGTTTCAACTACAACGGAATATGTTGGCGAATATTAGCAAATTTAATATGACAGAGAAACACTACGATATATTCGATAACTATATGAATTCAAGCAGTGCCTATAACATATCAATTGTGTTCATTTTGTTCTATTGAAGAACAACGCAATCGGTTTACAAATTACAACATTGCCAGTTATTCAATATACCTGATATCTGAACATTAAATATAATTTTAGTTTCATATCGTAACCAACTTTATTCAAATGACAAGAAAAATATCAAGCTTACATGAGTTAATTAAGTGCATCTATGCTTATTAATAAGTTGTTATGCATCAATTATCCCTCACTTTTCAAATTATCTGAGAATATTTAGCTAGATCAGTATTTGCCCGTAATGTTGACCGTTTCAGATTCTTCAAATTAGTTGGCGTGATCGTTTCTTAAAAAGTGATCGTTCAATGCTCATTCTAAGTTAACTTGTGAAATAGGCAGGTGAAAACTTCAGATTTCGCTTCAGAAGCAGTTCGGTTGGTGAAGTAGGCAGATTTAAACCACGAAATCGAAATGTTTCAAATCTTCCGTAATTCTCATTCGGTTCCAGGAGTAGTCAGATTGAAACCACCTACTTTTCCGGTCTTCTGAAGATACGTCTAGAATCAAGTTCATCATCATGAAAATATGTTCTGAGTTGTACTTAACTAAAAGATTAATAGCCAATCAATCAGTTATACATTTCAATAAAAATCAATTATTACTTTAAATGCAGTCAGGTTTTAGGAAGAACTAACTATAGCATAGATACAGCCCTGTTGAAGGTTTTAAACGATATTTCCAAGGCGATGGATGATTCTCTAATAACTTTTCTTGCTTTGTTAGATCAAACTAAAGTTTGTGAGCTAGTAGATAAGACATTAATGCTAAGCTGAAATACACTGGGGTGGATGGAGGAAGTATTCTTTGGTTCAACAGTTATCTATCAAATAGAAATTGCTCGAAATTTACTCAAATCAAGAGTGGCAGATGATCTGCAAATTTATTCGTACTCCAAACTGGAAGATGTTGATCTCTACCTCCAAGTAATGACGAGTTATCTTTTGCTTGTGAATCAGTGGTGCAGAAATAACGGTCTAAAACTTGATCCAAAAAAACCGTAGCCTTGTGCATTTCTTCTGATCATATGAAATGTAAATTACATCGTACTCAAATAAATTTGAAAATTGATGATGCTGTGATCAACTGGGTACACAATACAAAAAATTTGGGAATTTTGATTGATGATCGTTCATCTTTTCAGGATCATATGAAGAGCATATTTAAAAAATTACTTTTATCACATTGAGAACGCTTTATAGTTACAAAGAACTAGTTACTAAAGAAACAAAATTGAACTTATCCGAGTATAGTCTAGTCAGTCTAGTGTATTTTTTTACCAAGCTATAACAGAACTAAATTGCAGAGAATTCAGAACGCGTGCATGAGGTATGTTTGTCTTATTCCATATAGGCTTCACGTCTCTCCATATTTGCACGAATTAAATAAGCTTAATATTGAAAACCGCATAGTATTGATTGTTGTAACTTTTTTACAAAAATTAGTCTCAACACAGTGCCCTGACTATTCATTACGTATTTTAATCAAGAGACCTACCATTCACAACAGAAGCAAAAGAAATGATTATTTCACTGTGCCAATACATAGAACTAGCAGGTTTGAGGGAAGCTTTGCATATGTAGCAGCGAAAACATTAAATAAATATTTGAGTGATCTGCATATGAGTTCTGCGGCATTTAAGAACAATGTTCGGGATCGATTGCTTGATGCTTCTTAGCGGAGTGCTCTTATCATTGAGATTATTCAAATTGTCATTATTTCACTGACTGGGTGAAGTGGAAGATCTACTTGTAGAAATCATATTTTTGTATAGATAATACATAAGAATTGTATTATTTGTTTATTTTTGACTGTATTTATAAATATTATATATTTTTTTCATCTTATAAGTTAATATGGTGTATCTTGGTTATTGTTTGTTTTTGTTAAAATTTTCTTTTATATGTACATTTCTATGCAATAAATATATATTCTATTTCTATTCTATCAAAACCACTTAGGTGAGTATTGGTAAGAAGCACAGGATACCTACCGTTCATGAGATTTTGGCATTTACTTTTCGCGAAGCGGATCTCAGCACCCGCTTTACATACAATTTTGACGTTTAGAACCCGAAAGTTCCTTTGTGTTTTGATGGATCACTGACCTGCACCACTCGGTGAAGCAGGGTCGTTGGGGCCGTTAGTTAGTATTCCTCGCATGACAGATACCTTTTGCATATCCAACATATATAATATTAACCTATGAGGGTGTGAGGAGGTTTGTCTCAAAAAAAAATGTCTTGATTTCGGTTACTAAAATTTGTCTCTTTTCATTCGAAGGTCAAATTAATGAATTATTCTCAGTAATACAATAAACTATATATGTTATTGTATGAAGGTTAAAAAAATTCATCATCTACAGGCCTTGAAACAATTCTTCAACATCATCGTCTCAATATCTAGTTGTTCAGAAAATCGAATAATACCGCTGTTTCCCTTCCTCGTCATTTGGCAACCTTAATTTTGCTTGTCTGAATTTCTCTCGAATTGAGAATAAGCGAGGATCGAATATGGGGAATTCTCTCCCTTTTACACTGCAAGTATTAAATTACATTATAATTTTCAGAAAGAAGAGCCTGAAATAAAGAATGGCAACGTGAATTTCGGTATAATTACAAGTTCAGAACGCAACAATAGCATCAATGGGGAAGCCGCAATGGGAATGGCTACACCAGGAGGCATACCTTGCAGATCAAGACCCTCCAGTAAAATGACGAAGTATGTAGAGTGCTGGGGAGCTGATAAACCTTTTGCTAATATTGCTGAATCTACTTTAGCGAAAAATATCGAACTCACGGTGAGTGAACTTTGATCATTTAATGAGAAACCTTGAATTATTGCACAAAATTTCTGCTCTTGAAAATTACATACACAGTTTTCCATTCGCTAAGTATGAAATTTTCATAATAGAATTCAATAAATATAAATGAATGCTTTCCTTAAAATGTTAAAATAAAACTATTATCAGAAAAAATAACGTCAATCCATAAAGCAATCTAATAATGGATCTTTCATTTATCTCATTTCAAGATCCCATGCTACACGATTATTAAATAAAATAAAATAGCATGAGTCAATTTTAACCATTCAATTTTGATGACTTTCAAATAATATTTCATACTCATTAGCTTTTACGTTATCTAAAAAAGTGCTAGACAGTAAGTTGTCAAGAACTTTAGCACGCTAGATTTTTTATCTTGATGCAGGATATTTTTGTTCATTATTACGAAACGTCCTTTGTAGATCTCAATTTTTACCCTATATACATTAATTGCGAAAATATAGATGCAGTTTCTGTTATATATTCTAATGATATGCCGTGAAATCGACAGTATGAAAACTTCATATAATTGATTTCAATACAATTCGTTAGATAATTCTATTTATTAGATGATTGAGTACATGTTCTTTATTTTCTTCATTATAATCATGTAAAAAGTAGGATTATATGCAAACATATGTATATATATATATATATATATATATATATATATATATATATATATATATATATTTATATATATATATATATATATATATATATATATATATATATTTTTATATATATATATATATATATATATATATATATATATATATACGGGGTGATTCACGGTGGATGGCACATTAGACGTTTCTGTTGAACCATACGACGGATCACTTTGAAAATGGAGGGCATAGTCGGACATTCTCTACCCAACTGAAATATTTTTGGTAATGCGGTGTTGGCACTTCTATTAGAAAGTAGTAGCAACTTCGGTTTTTCAAATGAACACTCTGTATATAATATTATTTTTAAAATCAACAATTTCCCTATAACTTTTTATGATATTTCCCTATACCTATCTGTTACCGTTTGCGTAATAAAAATTATTTTCACTCTTTTTCTTCGGAAATCAAGACCTCTTAAAACGCTTATATCATTGAGTTGAGAAATAACGTGATATCGAAATTTGGATTGGAATTTGGTGATACTTGGGGGCTTCCTACACTTCAGCTTAATCTGCGTTACTTCAATACAGGGTGGTAAAAAAATTCAGTTATTTTGTTTGCTTGAAAAAGTGTCTGAAAGTTGATTATTTCAAATGAAATGCCCTGTATATTATTGACAATTGGGAAAGTTGCTGGAATTTGCTAACCTAACTAGTTAGGTTTCGGAATTATTAGCATTTATTTGTGAAAATGTTCCTTGTACATGGTGTCCCCATTCGGTATTTATATAAGGCATGACGCACGTTTCGGTGGAACTTGACCTTCTTCAGATCTTCAGATCAGATTCATCTGAAGAAGGTGAAGTTCCACCTAAACATGCGTTATTTCTTTTAATAAATGTGTAAATTGTTATTATCAACTTTGTTTCAATATGGTTACCAAATATGTTTATTAATTTACACCATGTATCGGCCCTATCAATCCAAATTTGTTAACCATGCCATGATCACTATTTGACAGTAACGTTGTGACAATTTACTAATGATATCGATATTTTTGACATCTCAGAAATTGCAATTACCTTCAAAAACGATGGAACAAAACTTTTCAAACGAAATTCTTATAAATTTGTTTATTATTTTTGGCGTGCGTTCGAGAGACAACCCAGACATTTGAAGGTTGGACCCGAATGAAATCAGATCTGCCACGTCGAAATCAGTCAACGCCCGCATTTTGAAGTGCTTGAAAGTGAACGGCCAGCGATTCCAACATATTTTGAAACATTCCACATAATTGTTTTCCTTTTTTATAATCATTTATATCAATATTTCCACTATCTCTTCTTTCGCCATCTATTTACCTGTCGATAATAATTAATTTGAAATGCTTTGCTGTGCTATTCCGTATGACAAGCAGTTTTTCTGTTTTTAGTCGTATTTTTCCATAAAATACATACTATTGCAGTGTATGGAAGTATATTTCTTGTTTTTTCGTGTTTTTGGAAAATTGTCGAATCCCACAGCTTCTGCAGATTGCGTTGGAGTTTGGTATCTACATAGAGTCTATGTTGACTTAAGATCCTTCTTTGGTTTCAACTCTTTTTCTCAACTGCACTGCATTTTGTGTTGACTATTCCGTTCAAATTGCATCTCGATCAGTAGGTACGCGATGCACTTCGGGAATGTTGAAGTGCGTTCTTTCGTTGGTTTCAATTTTTTTCCTCAACCGCGATGAGCTTTTTGAATTTCTTTCAGTAAAATGAACTATTTTCTACTTTTTAATTGGCTTTGCTATTTAAGCTTGATTCATCAGAATATAATTGAGTCCGTTAAAATCGCATCTTGACGCGATTCATTTCGCGCGAAAAATGACCTGAGTGATGGAGTTCTGCAGCTCATGTTTTTTTTAAATTGTAATTAGTTCTCTTTCTTTACTAAGCTTTCTAAGAAAATTTTCATTGCGTACATGGTCTGTCCAGGATGATTTCAATAGCCTTCTATATCCACATAACAAAGACTTCCAATACTTTGAACATCCAGATTTCGCGTTCGGAAGGTACCGGATCGACTGATCCGCCAAGATTTTTCTCAGAGGTTTCCTTATGGGCATACTCACTAAGCAGACTTATAAAGGCGAATGCTGGGGGGTATTGATCCTCTGAACATCACCTCACCTCATCATCCACAAATTATTCGGTATCGCCCATTTTTGAGGCATTTGACATTGGTACAAGTGTATCCTTTGATCTGGCTGAAGCAGTCCTATCAATTATCTTAAAGATTCCACCACCACATACTTTTAAGGAAGAAATGGAACACAAGGTCTTTCCTCTCCTCTTCAGAGTTATTTTTAAAAAAATGAAATCCGTTTATATTTCAGAGTTTAAAGTTTATTTTTTGTTTTGATTTGTTACCATGATTCTTACCAGAAATGAATTTCTTGATGATATTCTGGTAATGAATGCTTCAAGAATTAAGCTCGATGTAACGAGTTTCTGTAGAATCATTTTTTGATCAAGGTTACGGGCACTAGATAATATCCTGATTTTATGAATTTCCCAACATTTTTTCATTTGAATGATTTGAGCTCTTTTTAAAATATTTGATATGAAATAAAATTAATTCTTTAGAGTCAATCATATAATTCATTACACTATTGAGTATTTTTTGCAAGTGTTAATTAGGTCCCATTATTATGATTACATTTTACATCCTCAAATTTAGAATATCAATGAAACCCTTCTTATAAATTTTAATATTGAGAACGATGCTTCTGACGTATCAAGGATAGATTATCCAATTATATTCACTGTTGGGTTAATTATTCCACAGGAAAATAACCTAAATTATAAAATGAAAGGGTTTAATCGATCTATTAATCAAACCATAATTGAATTTCATTTGGACGTTCTTAAATTGAAATTAATGTTGATTTTGTTCGGTAGATAAATGTATATACCGGCAAAATCTGTGAAATTATATTGAATATAATGAACACTGGCAAAACATGCCCGTTGAAAGCTTCTTTAGAATGGACGATTTGGTTTGAATGAAATTGAAATCTTGAAGAGCATTCATACTTGTAAATTCTTTTGCATAATTCGATAAATTTTCATTTCAAATTTGCAGTTTCAAGGTTATCATGTATATTAATATTCATTTACAATTGTTATTATTTCATAAAATAGATGCATAAAGTAGACTCTCATGCGGGAACTTTTTCTCTGATTAGCTGTTTTCTTTTTGTACTACTCACAGGGCTCTTGTTCTAAATGACAAAGAAATACTCGGATGTGTTTCATTGTTCTCGGCATTGAAACAGCTTCCAGTTACACATCCCTTGATGAAATTGAAAATCCCTTGCTGTCTTAGTATGCCTCTTGATATTCATGCCTATCATTTCTCTCAACCACAGTCTCTCTGACACTCTCAAAAATCATTTTACATAGCGAGAAATTCGATCAAAATTACCAATTTTCAAATTTCATTGCGAGATTGTAGGGCAAAGTATAAATAACCTATATAGCCAAGTTACGAGTTGTTTTGATATATCCTGATAAAATTCACAGTATTTTCCTGAAAAGTAGCCATAGAAGTACAATTTTCCGTTCATCTAGAGGCCATGGTCGACCTAGCGACACCAGTAACTCCATAAAAAAATGTTATATGGTTGTGCGTTCCTTTCAAGACAGGAAGCACATCGTGCCAACAACGAACACTTTATAGAGCTTCAAAAAAACATTAAAAAAAATTATCTTCGAAGTATGTAAACTAATAAAAAAATAGTTTATGCAAAGTGCATAAAACGCAAGTTTTATGCCCGCGGGGGGAAGTTTTAGCCTTAGCCGTGTTAGTGCCGAAGAGTGCTTCACACTAGAGGTGCAAACAACTTTTTTTTTTCAGCCGATATTATCAAACCGTCCAGAAATTTAACATTTTGTAGTAAATTTTTCCCGAATAGTTATAGTTATTTCTTGTTAACCATGTATATCAGCTTTTTTGTTTGTATTAGTATCAACCTTCAGGCAAATAATTGAACGAAGCGAATAAAAGCGAAATGTTGTATTTGGAACCAGTATTTTCAATACAATGAACGAAAATCCTACAGAAATGGAGAAGCGACGAGTTAAATATGCCTCCAGTGGTTGCAGGAAAAATCTCCAAATATTTTGGTCAAATGGTGTGATGTAAGGCAGGAAAAATACATAAGTGAAAATGCATTGCTAGATTATTTCTTTGAAAATAAAAACCAAAATATAAAGCATAAAAATATGGACACAAGCATATTGCCAAAAATAAGCGACTTTCTAAAACGACCCACTGAAGGATATATCCGCAAAAAGTCTGCAATTTTTTTGCAATTTGTCCCGATGAAACATATTTATTGCACGGAATGTATGCGTTTTACCAACCTCACATTACACCATTCAACAAAACCTTTGTATGCCTTCTCATTTAAGTTTCGGAATTCTTCCGGCAACAAGTGGAGGCATATTATATAATGCCTTTGAGAGAACAGATTTTGTTAAACTAAGTGTGATTAACGTGATTGAGTGCTCGGCTATTCAAATTAACCTTAAAAACCTTAGCATAGTAATTGTTTGCATATATAGACCAAATTCTAAACCTTTAGCTGATGTGGATGTCTTCTTTGAGAGACTTTACAGTATACTTTTTAAATGTCGTTCTGAAAAATGTAAGTTTGTAATTGCTGGAGACTTTAATATTAATATTTTGTCAGATTCCAGTGACTGTAGTGAATTTCTTTCTTTAATCCAAATGTTCAATGTTAGTACAAGCTTTAAATGTGTTACTCGTCCTATCTCTGGTTCATGTTTAGATAATATGTTGACAGATATTAGCGGCATCTGTGAAACATTGCAATATCATATATCAGATCATGTTGCTTTGAAATTTATTATTCCTGAAATACCAGTTGATAGGTGTCGGATTGAAAAAGTTTCGGTGAGATAGGTGAGTGAAAAGGCTGTAAGTGATTTTCTTGTAGCATTATCTGCTGTTTCATGGGATGATATGTATAATCTTTCAAAGGATGTAAATACTAAATGGTCCTCTTTTGTTGATGTTTTCCAATCAATCTTCAACATTCATTGTCCTTTGGGGGAAGTGGTGTATAGATCGCGTAGTCAGATATATAAGCTAAATCCTGCTATCAAGCGAAGTAAGAAAATACTAGATAATCTTCTTGTTGTTTCTGAAGCTCGACCAGAGTTCAGAACTCTTTATCGAACCTATAAGAAGCATTATGACTATTCAATTACCCAAGCTCTTAAATCTCATTACAGCAACTTCACATCAAACTCCCCAAACAAGTCAAAGGCAGTCTGGAGGGTAATAAACTCTCTATCGGGTAAAAACTGTGAGAAAGGCTTGCCCTTACAATCAGAAGATCCCATTGAACTCTGTAACAGGTTCAATGACATGTTCGTTGGAGCCATTGCCGGTCTAAAAACTGGTAATCCTTTTATTGCAGCTTCGTTCCCGCTGACCTCGTACGGTATAAGTAAGTCATTTTATTTTTTTGATGTCACAGAGAGTGATGTTAAAGCAGCTGTAAAGATGCTAAAACCGTCTAATTCCTCTGGTCATGATGGAATTCCCATGTCCATCATAAAAAAAGTATCCATATTATATGTGGCCCTCTTGCACATCTTATCAATTGTGCATTCAGAGAAGGTTGCTTTCCTGATGACCTCAAGGTTGCTTTGGTTAAGCCACTATTTAAAAAGGGAAATGCATGTGATTTGAGTAGTTATAGGCCCATTAGCATTCTATCAAGTTTTTCCAAAATATTTGAGAAAGTTCTGGCTCTCAGACTCCTCAATTTTTTTCGAAAGTTCAATGTTCTTGCTGATAGTCAGCATGGTTTTACAAGGAATAGGGGCACTGAGACTGCTATATTCGAGTTGGTAAATGCTGTTCTTGTGGCGCTTGAGGATGGCGAGGTTCCATTGGCTTTGCTGTTCGACTTGACTAAGGCTTTTGACTCTATTGGGCATAAGGCCTTACTATCTAGGCTTGAGCTGTATGGCGTTAGAGATATCTCCTTGAAGTTTGTCGAGAGCTACCTGAGCAATCGTCGTCAGAGAGTTGTTCTCACTTTAAATGGTACAGTTCACTCCTCTGAGGAGCGACATCTTACTAGAGGCGTTCCTCAGGGAAGTGTGCTGGGCCCTTTGCTTTTTATTGTCTTTGTAAACTCTCTTTGCTACATAAAGCCATCAGATAATTGTAGGTCAATTCTTTATGCTGACGACAGCAATTTCTTGGTTATATCAAGGGATATCGCATCCTGTATCCAGGCGGGTAGGGATGCAGTTTTGGCTGTAGATAAGTGGTGTAACAACAATGGTCTAGTTCTAAATCATAGCAAGACTCAGGGTATCTTCTTTCGCGGCGGAAAGTCTGTGGAAGGCTATCCTACCTCTCTGTGCCTTGGTAGCAATACTGTAACCTTGGAGGACTCAGTTAATTTCTTGGGTGTTGCTATAGACAAACATCTACGGTGGGATCATCATGCGGCTAAGTTGAGAAAGACTCTGAACTCTGCTGCTTATATGCTTATCATGATCAGAAGCAAGGTAGAGGCTGCAGTTATGAGAACTCTGTACTTCGCCAGTTTCCAATCTGTACTAGCGTATGCAATTATCTTTTGGGGCAGTTCGTCTAGTGCTGACGAAATTTTTCTCATTCAAAAAAGGGTATTGAGGATAATGTGTGGTTTGGGCTTTCGAGAATCCTGCCGCGGAGTTTTTAGATCCAACAGAATACAAACAGTGTTTGGTCTATTCATTTATCGTCTTTTTGTCTTCCTCAAGTTGCAGAAAAGTTATTTTTTACCATATATCAATAAAAATAATACTAGGCAAGTTCATCCCTTCTTCTTTCCAATCCATGGTACAACTAGATTTGAAAGAGGACCTGTGTATATGGCCATGCGTTTGTTTAATTTGCTTCCTAAGCATTTACAAGTTGTTGAAGATTTTGAGTTGTTCAGAAATCGCATTTATAGTTTCATTTTGGACGGCGAACCTTATTCAATAAATGAATTTATTACATTTTGTAAAAAGTAAGTTCTTTTTATTTTGACTTGTCTCTATTTTGTTTAGTGCAATATTGTTATATATGTAATGTGAATAATTGTTGAGATCAATAAATTTTATTATTATTATTATTATTATTATTATTTCACTTACCGCTTCTTCTATTCACATAGAACTTCGTTCAAAATACTGACTGAAAACCTGGACAGACCGCACCTTTTTGACAACTTAATTGATTATTATTGTAAAATTTAGTTAGCTACTATTCGTATGTGAGTTTTACAATCAATTTTACACAAAACGTTTTATATGCGGACTTTATTGTTATTTCTACACCTACGCTATCTTTATTCACAGATGGAACTCTGATATACCATTTTTGAAATTCTCCATAAACCTTTTATGATGGCACAAAACCTTCTCCTAGCCAGCCGATATGTTCACGTATACCCTTTTCTATTGGTGTAACCAGTTGCCGCCAGAGAGTAGCGATAATTCAAATGAATATCGCAGTATGTTTTGAACCACTGTTGTGGGAATAGTACAGGAAATGAAGCATTTTGGCTCGCAATTTCGTCCTGCATGGAATTACGTGAAATTTTCACAGAAGGTAGGGAATAGCCCAAGAATCGTTTTCTACATCATGCGTGTACGCTAAAACCTTGGGGGTGGTTGCCACCCCATCTCGGGGGTGGAAAATTTTTTCTACATTTTAACTATAGTAATCGATGGGAAAATTAATTCTAAGATAAAAATTTTTGTTACATTTCCTTCGTAAAACTAATATTTTTTGATTTATTCGCGGTTGAAAGTAACAGTTTTTCGACGGAAAAATCGATGTTTTCAAAAAGTTTTTGGCTAACAGCTCAAAAACTATGCATTTTATCAAAAAACTGGTAGAGAGCAAAATTGTAGCTTTTAAAAAAAGCTACAAAAACAAACGAAATTTTTTTTTTATTATTTTTCTACGACCAATACGAACCGAGATACGGCATGTTAATGGTTAACTTTTTTCAGCCAAGTGCATAACTTGAAAGATTCAAAGTCAAATAACAGGGAAATTTTGCATTTTTCGAAGAAAACTCATCCAAACTTTTTTGAAATATTCAATTAGATTTTTCAAATTGAAAAAACAATAGTTTCTGGCATGAACATTAAAAGACTTGTGATCAAAATAATGTCGGTACCTACTTTTTTCTATGAAAAAATCAGTGAAAACAACCCTCTTACTACTCCCCTAATTGAAATTGATCCTCAGTCTTTTGTGGTTCTCTTTATATATGTATTTTCAATACACTCAAGAAGTTTGACCAATTTAAAGAGCCTAATTTCGGGACAATTAGAGTTAAAAGAAAAAACGATTTTTTGCGATTTCGTATTTTTCACCCTTTCCTTCAAAATATCTCCGGAATTACTGGAGATAAGGAAAAAACGATAGAGCACTAAACTGTAGCTTTTCTAATGGCTTAAATATTCCTGTACATAGATTTTCTGCACAGTGAATATTTGGTGAGATATAGCCGTTTAAAACCTCTATTCACAAGCGAACACCACCTTATTCGAGCCTTTTAAACTCACCCCATTTAAAAACTAAGGGATCTTAAGAAATTTAATTCACACAGTCTTATAGCTCTTGAAAAGCCCTACAAAATCGTCAGTGCAAAAACTTTCTATCACTAAAAATGAAGGAGCTATGTTTAAAAATCAATAAAAATTTTTTCGAAACATTCGAATAGCGACAGGAAATGAAGTTCATAAAATGACCAAACCTTGCAATTCTTCCGTCCAGCATCGATTTGAATGAAAATTTGGAATTAGGCTTCTTTCAACCTCTAGTTCATTTTCTACATCGTGCCGTTGTACGCTTTCTGTTTTTTAAGGATAAAAACTACCCCTAATTGTAAAAAGTTATAAAATAACATTGTAAACCTTAAGATGGGTAATATTTGGTTTAGATTAGTTGAATGATGATTGTTTCATGCTTCAGAATATAATTTCTAATGTTTCAACCCTTAAAAATCCACCCTTGCTGGAGCTTAATGTAAAAATAAGTATCTATCTCAAACAACGATTTCATCTTGCATCGATTTGCACCAAAATTTGAAATTAGGCTCGTCTCATCCTCTACTTCAAATTTTATATCTCGTGGACACTGTTTATTTTTGAAGGGTGAAAACTACCCATAATTGTCAAAAATTATAAAATAACATTTCAAACCTTGAGATGGTTAAAATTTGGTTTGGATAAGTTGAATAATGATTGTTTCATGCTTTGGAATACAATTTCTAATGTTTCATCCCTTAAAAATCCACCCTTGTAAGAGCTTGATATAAAAAAAATTATTTATCCTAAAAAATGATAAATGATCCTAAAACATAAAACAATCATTACTTCACGAATTCAAACAAAATTTTACCCATATTAAGGTTTTGCAATGTTATTTTATAATTTTTCACAATAAGGGGTAGTTTTCACTTCTAAAAATAATAAACGCTCATGAGCATGATATAAAATATGAAGTATAGGGTAAGATGATCCTTATCCCAAGTATTTATGCAAATCGATGAATGGCGAAATCCTTCTTTTAAGATAAATAGTTTTTTTTTATATCAAACTCTAACGAAGGCAGATTTTTAAGGATTGAAACATCAGAAATTGTATTCCAAAGCATGAAACAATCATTATTCAACTAATCCAAATCAAATTTCACTCATATTAAGGTAGGTTTCAATTAAGGGTAGTTTTCACCCTTAAAAAACAAAAAGCGTACAACGGAACGATGTAGAAAATGAGCCTAATTCCAAATTTTCATTCAAATCGATGCAGGACGAAAAAATTGCGAGGTTTAGTCATTTTTTGAGCTTCATTTCCTGTACTAGAAATAACTTATGTTTCAACTGAAAAAAAATACATCTAATTATTTACCTACTGTTATTTCTGTGAGGTTTTTGCAAGTGAAACTGCTTTTATTCAGATTATTTCCTATAATGGACATTCAAGTACCTTCAGGCTACGAAACATAGAAATGGAGAAAACGGACCCCATAATATTGTTTACTTTTCTATTAGCAGTAATTTTTGTTTTCTCTTATAATATAAGCCCATATAGTCGATATAATTCAAGCATACTCAGAACTCATGGAAATTATAGACAATTTTGCATTGCAAAAATATATCAAACGATTCACAAATGGACACAGTTATCGAGAGTGATTGTGAAAACAACGGAAATATTGTTTATGACGAACAATAGAAAAATGTTTTAAGCACAGAGATTGGGGATTTTCAGATCTCTGTAGTTATTGGAAAAAAGTGGATATCCCTCAGTAAATGTTGAGAATGAGGAAGTGGAGAATGGGAATCCAAAAAATTTAGTAAGAGCTTGCAGCTCAAGCGGAAAAATGAAAGAGTCTCATGAACAACAATCCGAAATAGAGAAAACTATAGACAGAAAATGAAAGTAGGTACCAGTATCTGGAAGTTTGCGTAGAATATAAATTTTTAGGTTATCAAACAGCCTGATATTTGATTGAGCAGTCAAATCTATATTCGGTACAAAGAAACAAAATTATAATACAAATACAAATGAGCTGTTGATCTTTGTTATATTAGGTTTGAATATGGTAATAAGATATCGTAGTGCTCTACATCTACATACTTAGGTGTTCCTCTGGTACCTTCTTGTTAATGATAACACGGAAATGCTAAATAACAACATAGATAAACAGTATAAAATATGGCCAATGATAGACACTTTGAACGAATCATCAAAGTCTGTCCATAATGGTACAGGAATGATATGTGAGTGTATTATAATATTCAAAGGTCTAAGTTCATTGAAGCAATATAATCCCATGAAACCTATAATACTTGGATATAATATTTGATGTTTATCTGATCAAAAAGGTTATACAAAGAAATTCTATTTGAAGGCAAAAATTTTATAAAATGCCAAATACTTTAGGCTTACTGAAAGAGTAGTTTTATGTTTGATTGAAACTAAACGTTCTATTTTGATAATTACTTTAAGGCTCTATCCCTACTGGAAAAACTAAGAGCTAAACATCACCAGCGTGTGAAACCATCAGATCTTATAGGAAAAGACTTCCCAAGAACATGATCGATAGTAACGCCCTGAAACGTGGAGAGTGTGACGTTCGCTTTTCTTCTATGAACGTAGGAGTTTAGAAGAGGCAGGATAACAAAACCGTTTATTTGGCTGGTAATTCCATGGTAGTGAAGGCACTGTACAACGCACTCAAAAAAATGGATAAAAGTTGCCGTCCTCAGCTCCGATGGTGGTGAAAGGCTATAATAAATACATGGAAGGCGTGAACCACGCGGATTGATTGAGGGCTGTTTATGGAATCAACAGACGATACAAAAAATGTTGACACTGTTTGTTTTCGGGTCTAATCAATATAGCTTTTGTGATTGACTATATCATTTATTCAGAATCTGTCTCTTCTAGATTTTCGCTGATCAGTTGCAATGGGGCTACTAGCACAATGTAATTTGGAATCAATAAAAAATGTTTTCTATAATAAGAAAAAAAAGCGTGGCGGTGGATATTCTATTATTCTCAGATGGTGGGGCATTTTTTATTACAATAGATGTGAAGTTTGCAGTAATTCTAAACCACTGTCCAAATGTTCTACATGTCGTGTAATCTCTCTGTTGCAGAGCTACCAAAATCCGTTTCTTTGCGATCTACCAGATATCTTTTTAAAAACAATTTTTATCAAAGATTTATTATTTTGTATTACGATGTCATTAAATAAAAATATTGTTCCTATTTAAAATATTATTTGTGTATTATGAGAAATGGAACAAACTGAAAAAAGTTCCAGTTGTAAAAATTACAATCTTGTTCAAACGCATGACTGTATTTACTTCAAAGTACATCCATGTATATTTTCGGAAAAAATTGAAATAAAAAGTTATAAAAAATTGAAGGTATTGTGCTGTCTTATTGTATTACCTACTATCGAAAAATTGTGAAATAAGTTGTAGTAGGTCAGGGCGTAAAATTTCGTTTTATGCCAGGACGTAAAAAAATTTTTCCATTTTAAATCATATTAAGTACTTTAATAATCTTCAAATTGTCTCATTGTTTTTTAACATGTTTATTTATATATATATATATATAGTATCTACAGAATCGATTGAAGAGCCATAAATACGACAAAAGAACTCCCTGACAAAAACATGGAATAACGAAAAACCACTCGTTCAATTTCAATGAAACAAAGATATTAAAAACTGAGTCAAACACCAAAAAAAGGGAATTTCTTGAATCATTGGAAATCCAAAAAAATATAAAATGTGCAATCAATGACAAGAAATATATAAATAATACAACCAAACTGTATGATTCCCTGCTATACGTTCAGTAATAACTGACCTAGCAACACCTTTGACTGTGATAATATGTGTACCTAGTAAAAATGTTTTATTATCTATTGTTTTCATTTTAGTTTGTTGATTATTTACGTTAAGGGTAAGAATATATTTTAGATGACTGTTATAATTAATGTTATATACGTCCTTTAGTTTATAGATTTTGAAAAAGGCCGTAAAATGGTCGAAACGTCAATACAAAATCATTTGCATGACACCAAGAACATATTACGAGAATATATATATATATATATATATATATATATATACATATATATATATATATATATATATATATACATATATATATATATATATATATATATATATATATATATATATATATATATATATATATATATATATATATATATATATATATATATATATATATATATATATATATATATATATATATATATATATATATATATATATATATATATATATATATATATATATATATATATATATATATATATATATATATGTATAAACAATAAAAACTAAAGATTTTTCATAAATTTCTAGGAAGATTTCTACATTTCGATGTTGCCCACATTTCACATTACTACTATACCATACAATCGATTTATTTTTTAATTGAAATGCGTTCCACAATATTTTTTACTAACCAGTTGTTATTAATTTTGTATAGAAATAATACAGTGGTCGAAACATACGAAGAAATTGATTGAAACTTTCTTTTCAGTCAGACTCTTACCAGCAGGTTGGTTAATTTTATTGTTTGATATGAACACTAATTAAGAGATTTCAAAAGAGTTATTTTACCCAGTTTGCCGTTTTTATAATGAATCATTAACCCTTCTGCTAACATTCCTAATTAAATAATTACACATAAGGATATGATATTGATTTTCTAGTGTCTAGTCGAAGGACATTATTTGGTGGAAATGGAGAAATTACCCGCGTAGGCAGAAACGTTCTCTCGTCGCATTAATGATATGTCTAGAGGGACATTGAATCAACGTTGTCCAAAAGATTTAGGCATAGTGGAGTTTTTTGCACTACAATGTGATGACTTTACTGACATCAAGGGTCATGCGCATTTAATTTTTTTTTTTTGATGTCTTATTTTGTCTGCCACTACTTGAGAAGAATTATACAAAACTACATACCAATATTTCATAAGCATTTGTACAGATGAAGCAGCTGCTATGTCTGGAAAAATTTTGGGATTTATAACCAGGACATCTGCAGAATTTGAAAATCAGCATTGCTTTTCACACAGTAAAGCACTGATTAATTATTTTTTGTCCTTCAAGAAGTTGTCAAAATTGTCAGCTACATCAAGTAGCGACCGTCTGTCTAATGTAATGAAATGGGAGAAAATACCCAGTCACTTTTGTTTCACACAGAAATACAATGATTTTCTCAAGAAAGAGTACTTTTTCGGTAGCCGTTTGAGAAGTACCAATTTCCCGGATGCTTTATTATCGAAATAGACTATGAAACAGCAGCGATATGAGTGATTTAGAAAGTGTACCTTACTAAATTTCCAACGATGCAGCTGCTGCTACACCACAATTATTGCTTATAAAGCAAAGAAATCAGAAGTACCTATTCAGCAGCGAGCAGATCAACAAATTCATTAGAGAAGCTGATTATGAAACATATCTAATAAATAGAGGTAATTATAAAAAAATCTTATGATTGTAGGATATAAAAGTATAACTTTATTTGCTTCATTTTCAGGTAGGTACCTAGCAACAATTGTTGGGTTGTCGGTACGTGTAGACGGGAAGAACTACCAATTGATCTAATAAGGACAAGGAAGACATGTTGTCCTTAAAAATACTAGATTCCAAAACACATATTGAGAAAACTTTTGTTGTTACTGGGCAAGAAAACGCAATCCTAAAAATTATATAGGCCATAGCATTCGTCGTACTACAGCGGCGGTATTTGCTAATAATGGTGAAAACATCACAAATTTGAAGATACACGGTGTCTGGAAGTCTATCAATTTCGCTGAAGAATAAATAGACAATTCACTTACAAACGAAATTGAAATTGCCAAGACCATTTAAAAATTATCAGATGAAAACAATCAATGTGAAACGGAAACTACCTTCTTCTTCTAATTTCAACAAAAACATTTGAATATACCAAGTATTTCAAACAAATTGAATCCATTTTATATTAGCAATTGCTTTAATTTAAATATAAATATTAATATGAATAAGAATAAGAATGTTTCTGTTTGTACCTATCTTTTGTTCAAATTTCAATATTTAATACAAATAAGAATTAGAATGTGTCTCATTGATTTGTTATTCTACATGTTTGCCGAAAGGATACTGTATGCAATACGTCCAAAAACAGTTTTTTTGGACTCGCATACTTCCAGGACTCGCCTACTGCTTGTCCAGAATTTTGTATACTCATCGAAAAAAACAAAATTTTTCAGACTTGTATATTTCTAATCTCGGAAATTAGACCCATGCTTTTTAGAACCAGGATTCAGATTCTGCTTCTCTGTTGAAAATAGAACATTGGGAAGCAAAACTTGAATATCTGGCGGAAATATTCGCTTATTTGAATAAGCTGGAAAGCAGGAATTCTGATATTTCAATATCAACGGACATAATTGAAAATTTTCGCGCTAAGTTGAATCATCTACGCATGGCCATAATGAAATGTTTCCAGCAGTCATGGCTGTCAATCCAGAAAAAAAAAGTGCAGTGATAGAGAAACACTTGGAGCTTCTAGCAGACAAAATGAACTCTTATACTCCTGAGTACTTAGTGTGACCTTTTAACTGGGTACTAAATCCTTTTACATACCGCATTTCCCTAGAACCAATGAATGAGCAGAGTGAAATCATGAAGCTAAAAACTGATCGCACATAAAATTTAAAATATTGTGTTTCGAAATATTTTAAATTTTATGTGCGATCAGTGACATAGCGCATTTTTGGCTACATATGAAAAGTATGTATTCGCTGCTTTCTTTGCTTTTCCACTTCTCTTACACTCTGCCACAACTGTTTCATGCAAATTGGGGTTTTCAATTCTCACTACAATTTAATTTTAAAAAACTCGTCAGCACCAGAGCTCCACCATTAAAGTCGTATTTTTCGGTCGTAATGCATCGCGTTGAGATGTGATTCTAAGAAATAGATTTAATTTATATTGTGAAAAACCACCCTTACAGCGAATCAATTTAAAAAGTGGAAAATAATTTATTTTACTAATTAAAAAAATTCGCGAATTGCATCCTGGTTGTGAAAAAAAGTTGAAACTTACGAAAAAACGCACCTAAACATCAACTCAATCCACATACCAAATTTCAACCCTGTATCGTAAAAAAAGAGCATAGCGTACTAATAGCGAAATAGATCGAGATGCAATTGACCGAAATGCAGCTTGAATGAGAAAAAGAGTTGAATCTAATTTCTTCGATACACTGCAATAGTATGTACTTTATAAGTTAAAATAAGACTAAAAAGAAAATACCAGAGAATAATCGACTAAGAGATGATACCAGTCCAAATTTAGAGCTCCTTTGCTCAGTTAAGCCGCTTATAATATTCTATTGATTCAGATAATAAATAAATAATGAACAAATTTTCTTCTGGTATACCTCTAAAATATTCTACTTTAGTAGTTTCACCTTAAGCTGGTAGGTTATGGAATGAACCAATAATGTAATTCTTCACTTGAATTTATTGTCTCAGGAAAAGCGAAACAAAGAAAAATGAAATGTATTAATCAGCAAAATAGTATGCTGAAATTAATAAGGAATAAAAACTATGTATTGTCATATATATTTGAGCGTAATCTTATTGTGATGCTGTGTAGTTGATTATTTTGTTACAAATTAGTCAATTAATTTCACCAGTATGTTTGAGATTTTAAAATTGAGGTTGCTGAAAATTTCTAAAATTTGGTTATAAGATTACGGTCGCACCTCTCTGCGAAGTTTACGCTCATTATTTCTTATATGCAATGACTTCATTCACGAATGTAGATTCATTCATTATCAAGAAGCCAGCAATACATTATTATTCTATTCTTACTCCATGAGGTATTTTAAATGCTAAACTGTTCCGGTATATTTTATCGATATTACACCATCACTCTTTGGGATTCCTTCGCTATGCCTGCGATATATGACTTCAAGAGGAATTTTGAACAAACCTATAGGTAGCTGTATTTTTAGTCGTATTTTCTCCGAAAATAACAGACTATTGCAGCGTATCGAAAGTCAACAGTCAAGTTTTTCAGCTGTTCCCACTATTGCTATCTCGGAAACGAGAGAACTACAAGGTTAGTTAAATTGGACAAAAGTGTCCTATTTTGCGGAGAGAAGCTTTTTTCAGATCTTAAATATCAATGGTTGTTTTTGAGATATTGGCCAAAAACTCAAATAGTCGAATTTCGGTTTAAGGCTCTACCGTCTCCATTTCGAATGATATTAGAATAATAAATTCGATGGAAGATGAATCAACTCTGTGGTAAATCATATTTTTATTAAAAATTAAATAATAAGAAAACAACTTGTCTAAAAACCACAAAATGAAAATAACTTTTTATTCGACTAGTTTCGCCTGTTACAGCATTATCAAGACTGAATACATAATTGCAAAGACATCGCTTGAAAATATAAGTATTTCGGTTCGGTACCTGGGGGTGGTAAAATGTAATCGATGGGTCCAAGTTATCAGAGATTTAACAGTGGGGAGTGGTTTAAGTCTAACTGGTCATTGAGAAGAATGTAATTATGGGATTTTTGGATCTTGTTTATTTCCATGGCTTCCAGGAAGTTCATTATCATACCTTTATCACAGTAATGAAGAATTTTTGGTTTGAAAGAGGATGAGATGTTATGTTTTTTTTTTGACTCTAGATGTTCCCTAAATGCTGATTGTCTGTTTTTTAGATGTTCTTTTGGCCTGGTTTCAAAACATCTCCCGATCTGACCTATATATGTTGAATTACATTCTTCACAGTCCATTCTAAATTCCTGTTCTCTTCATTGGATCGACTTTTGACATTTTGTTATTAAAAATCATTCTATCCAATCTGCTGTGACTCGAAAAAGCAGTATTCAAATTATTATTTTTAGAATGGACTGTGAAGAATGTAATTCAACCAGGGGCGGCTAGTCAAAGGAGGCTAAGGAGGCTAAGCCTCCTCAATAATATTCCGTGTATCACTAATATATATATATATATATATATATTATATTGAATACTCAGCATTCAGCATATTCATATTAATCAAAATCATATTATTTTATGCACCTACCTTCCTTTCAACCTACATTATATAATATAATTTATTAATTAAGATAGAAGGTATTTACATTTACTGCATTTCATTCATTTCAAGATTTGTGGCAACGCTGCGGAAAGCTTAGAAAGGTATATTCTCAACGTTCATTATGCCTGCCACAGAAAAGCAAACTCACACCACTTAAAAACAAATACTCCGAATGAATACTTCATTGAAATAGAAAACCAAAACACATGTACCTACATGGCAACACCGATAAACTCCAGCCTTATACAATGTCGACCAATCACAACTATAGAATCTCCCTGACATCGAGTAAAGTCGTTGATTGAATCGTAGTATGATCGTAATTCGTATTCGTACTGTCTGAATAATGGACGCCGGAATCAACTCGCGTTACGCGTATTGTTTTAAAATGAGTGATTACTGAAATTAATTTCAAAAATTTCAATGGTGACTTAGTGGAATATTTGATATCCCATAACTTTAGTGCCCTAAGTTATGAGGATAAAGTTTTGATAAAAACAAAAAAAACCTACCCCTGAATTAAACAATTTGGTGCAGCGTAACAGAAAACAAAACCACGGTTTTAATACACGGAATTATGAGAGAAATCCTTGCCTAACCGGATCACAGGTAAAAAATAAATTATTTTGTTGGCAGTGTTTACTTTTTACTAGTGAAAATGTCTCTGTTTGGGGCCGCTTAGGATTTGAGGATTTAATTCTATACCTAGTTGAAAGTGAGGAATTTTTCACCGATAAAGTAACTTTAAATACAGCACGCGGATTAATATCTTACTTACAAGATAAGGAATTTATATATTTTTTAAACATCTTTAAATTAATTTTTGAACAAACAGAAATAGTTTTACAAATCTCACAGTACAAGTTTTAGATGTAATTTACTCACGAAATCGGCTCAAGTTTCTTTTGGAAAAAAATTTCAGAATTTCGTGCAGAAGTTTATTTTAAAAAACTATTTTCTGTATTTCAAACTACTGATAATACGACTCAATTTAGCCAAAAACGGAAGAAATTTAGTTACGCAGATATGGAGCTTTACAATAAGCAAATATTTTATGAAATTTTGGATAGGTTCTATTAGGGGTCAAATAGAAATAAGGTTCTCTGATTTGAAAGAACTGCATTTCTTCGACTTACCCAATAAAAATTTGTTCACCGGATTTTCGGCTAATTTTCCAGATAACCTTTTGGAAAATTTATGTCAAAAATACACTTTTTTTGATAAGGTGGCCATAAAAAGTGAACTGTGTGTTGTTTATAATGACAATGAAATTTTGGGGCACAATGAAAATCATGTGAGGACTATTAAATATCTTTTTGATAATGATTTGAATCAAGAATTACCCCAAGTTTATGAACTCTTATGTCTAATTGTTTCTATCCCGGTGACATCGGCTTCCGTAGAGCGCTCGTTTTCCACTCTTAAGAGAATTAAAACTTATTTACGAAATTCGATGACCCAGGAAAAATATTAGTTTGTTGTCTATTGAAAAGGAATTGGTAAAACTTTTGGCGAAAGACAAAAAATTTTATGAGGATATTATAGATCATTTTGCTAACGTTAAAGATCGCAGAATCCCGCTAATCTTCAAAAATATATAATAACTCTTTATTTGCTCTCACCAGCTGTTAAAAAATTCGTTAAGTAGGGAGGTAGGTATCTACTATGTGAAAGAAAAAATTTGATGAATAGATGAATTGATTAATTGGCTGAGAAGAATTTTTGTGAATATTGTAAATAGGAGTTGTAGGTCTCAAGGTAGACACTCGAAAGTGAAAACAAATTAATAGCTTAGGGTGCTTGTTTTACTTTGATTTTCCTTAAATTATATTGACTTTGAAATCCTAAAAATTTTCGGCTATGGTGTATTTTTAACACCTCTTGTAGCCTCCTCAAACCAAAACCTCACGAGCCGCCACTGAATTCAACATATATAGGTCAGACCGGGAGATGTTTTGAAACCAGGCTAAAAGAACATCTAAAAAACGGACAATCAGCATTTAGGGAACATCTAGAGTCAAAAAAACATAACATCTCATCCTCTTTCAAACCAAAAATTCTTCATTACTGTGATAAAGGTATGATAATGAACTTCCTGGAAGCCATGGAAATAAACAAGATCCAAAAATCCCATAATTACATTCTTCTCAATGACCAGTTGGGCTTAAACCACTCCCCAATGTTGAATCTCTGATAACTTGGACCCATCGATTACATTTTACCACCCCCAGGTACCGAACCGAAATACTTATATTTTCAAGCGATGTCTTTGCAATTATGTATTCAGTCTTGATAATGGTGTAACAGGCGAAACTAGTCGAATAAAAAGTTATTTTCGTTTTGTGGTTTTTAGACAAGTTGTTTTCTTATTATTTAATTTTTAATATAATATTAGAATAAGTCAGGAGAACTTTCAATAATGTTTTATATTTATCATAATCTAATATTAACCAATTTTCAATGCGACGTCTCTTTCATAAGATTCCATCATCAAATTTATTTTTTCAAATATGGGCCTCTAGTTTTTTTTATCATTTTCCGTAGCCACTATTGTAACAAATTCAGCTACCAATTACAATATATGTATTTCTCGATGTTTTTCTCACGATCACTGTAAAAATATTTTTTGGGTCTAGAACTCAAAGATATACATAAATGCCGAACTTGTTACAACAGTGGCTACTGAATTTGATTAAAAAACTCGAGGCCCAAAAATAAAGTTGATGATGGAATCTAATGAATGAAAAAAACGAAATTCGACTATTTCTGTTTTTGACGAACATCTCAAAAATATCCATTGATATTTAAGATCTGAAAAAAGCTCATTACTGCTCTCCAGAATAGGAAACTTTTGTCCAATTAAACTAACCTTGTAGGTCTCTTTGTATATATATATATATATATATATATATATATATATATATATATATATATATATATATATATATATATATACACATATATAAATAGAAAGCAGAATTCTTCGTGTTATCGAAACACGTTCGTGGCAATAAAATCAAGTAAACTAGGACATTTATTTGAAACTAATCAAACAAACCTCCTAGCGGAGCTGGTTATACGAGTTCACGAAACATCGAAATGCCTCCATATACCTTGGACGGTGTATGTTAGAAACATTAAGTTAGATAGACAGTCTGTTTCGCCCTTATTTGGGGCTCATCAGTATCATCCATCCATCGAATGTGATAACCAACCAAATATTTCTAACGGCCTTATATTTTCCTTCAAGTGACTATATGGCATATGAATATGACACAGCGCCACCAGTCGGAAACAAATGAACCACATCTTACACATAGATGAAAACATTTCGGCAACGTGAACTCGTACGTCCTGACACCCGAAGGTGGTTACTATATTCGCTAAACAAGAGTAAAGTTTCCACATCAAATCGATGTAATGCAACATTTACACACCGCCAGTAACAGCGCTCCGATTTTATCCATTATACAGGCAGCAAATGAATAGAAAGCAGAATTCTTCGTGTTATCGAAACACGTTCGTGGAAATAAAATCAAGTAAACTAGGACATTCATTTGAAACTAATCAACCAATTCATCTATCTGTAAGATGTGGTTCATTTGTTTCCGACTGGTGGCGCTGTGTCATATTCATATGCCATATAGTCACTTGAAGGAAAATATAAGGCCGTTAGAAATATTTGGTTGGTTATCACATTCGATGGATGGATGATACTGATGAGCCCCAAATAAGGGCGAAACAGACTGTCTATCATTTCCATTGATTGTGATAAACAACTGAATGTTTCTAACATACACCATCCAAGGTATATGGAGGCATTTCGATGTTTCGTGAACTCGTATAACCATTGTTTGATTAGTTTCAAATAAATGTCTTAGTTTACTTGATTTTATATACATATATATATATATATATATATATATATATATATATATATATATATATATATATATATATATATATATATATATATATATATATATATATATATATATATATATATATTTATATATATATATATATATATATATATATATATTCGTATTTATTTCTTGTTTTTTCGTAGTTTTGAAAAAGCCCACAGCTTCGGCAGGTTGAGTTAGCGAGTTTACTGTTCAAGATTTTTCGAGACAAGTAATCGGCAATGAAAAATTCATTGTAATTTTTTCACAACTTAAAGTTAAGACTACCTCGACATATCATGAAATCATGATAGATAAAATGGTTACATTGTAATTTTTTATATGTGAAATATAGTAATTTGATTCAGGTGCTTTGGTAGGTTGAAATTTATCTTATGAATTTGGTCTTGGATTAAAACCTCATATTCATTGAATATATATATATATATATATATATATATATATATATATATATATATATATATATATATATATATATATATATATATAATATATATATATATATATATATATATATATATATATATATATATATATCTTTGTATGTTGAACTGTGTCGCATGTGACATCCAATTTCAACGTGGACTGAAGGAATTTTTGTTCTTGTCTGTTTTTTCTCAAAGTTCTTCAGTTTAAAATGGAAAAAAATTTCAAAATAATTTTAACATCTTCTAAGACTTTTATGTTGAGAGATCTTTAAAAGTTTGAGGCAATCTAGTGGTACTAATATGGTATATAGGAGGCCCCGGTAGGCCAGTGGTAGGGTTTATCGCTCGTAAACCGAGGATTGTGGGTTCGAGTCCAACCTTTTTATTTTTAACTCGAGAAACCTACAGTTCAACGCCGGTTCCGAACGGCCAATGGGCTTGTAAACTATGTACATTAACCAACAATTTGATTATATATATAGAACCACTAAATTCCAGACATACACAACATCCAAGAGCAAGGTGGGACTCGAACTCACAATCCTCGGTTCACAAACGGTACAAGGCGGTACACCTTACCGCTGGTCTACCGAGTCCAACCTTGGGTTCTAAATATATTCTAAATATGTTTAACTATTGGGTAATGACTCAGTTTCAAGCCCATTGGCCGTTCGGATCCGGTGTAAAACTGTAGGTCCCTTGTGTTAAAAAAAATGGTATATAATAATAAAAACCTTTAGAATACCTTTTTTTCACATAAAACAAAAAACCTAAATTTTTTTGAAAGGTTGCATTGCATCCGCTATTTGAATGAATGCTCCATATACAAAAATTCTCATCATAATTTAATTATGCCTCCGAGGAATAGAGAATAATCATAGCAGAGCAGGTAAATGAAAAGTAATGTCTATATGAAATGAAGAATAAAATCAAATTTCCTGACATTTGGAAATGGATTTTTATCTCTTATTGCAACCATTTAAATAATCCTTCATAATGATACATTAATCCAGGCTCACATCACATGCTTCTGTTGCTTTCTATTTTACTTGAGTATGATTATTTTTTTATATTTTTCAGAGTTTGGCAATGATAGAATCCAATCTCCTTCCAGGAAGAAGTACTTGCCTGGAATGCAAGTGAGTTAAAACTTTTGTTTACAATACTAACAGCTCTTTTCAAATTGTAATATAATGACATTTCATGTATATATATATATATATATATATATATATATATATATATTTATATATATATATATATATATATATATATATATATATATATATATATATATATATATATATATATATATATATATATATATATATTTATATATATATATATATATATATATATATATATACAGGGTGTTCCAGAATAACGTCAGAAAATTTCAAAAAGTTCCTATGAATGTAGGTCCCCGCAAATGCTCCTTACTGAAATACAGGATGTTGAAGTATGAAAAAAAAACATTTTTTTTAACATCTTCGAAACTACGAAAATGAACTCTGGAACATTGTTATAGCTTCCCAAGCTCCATACACTAGTCCTAGTGTTCTAATTTTTTCCAAAACTGTTCAGGGGCGGAGAATACGTTGGTACCGTGAGTTTCATTAACCCATATTTTTGAGGGAGGGCATTATTGGTAAATCGAAAAGAGATGAGCAATGAATTTGAAGTCTATTGGATAAATGTTGTTTCTTGCTTCAATTCGATATTCTCAAGCGTTTTCTTTTTCACGAAAGAGAACAAAGCGAACACTTTTATTGTAACTGAAAATACAATTTTGACAAAAGTTCGGCATTGCGATTGCGAGTAGTCAAGGCAACCACATTTTTAATTTTCTAGGAAAATGTTTTGATGGAATTATGCTTAATTATCTTCAAAATGCTTGAGAATATCGAATGAAGCAAGTGATAAAATTAATTCAAAAAATTCCAAATTTATTGTTTATCCCATTTTTATTCACCAATAATGACCTTCCTCAAAAATATGGTTGAATGAAACCCACGGTACCCCCCTATTCTCCGTTGCTTAATAGTTTTGGAAAAACTTCCAATGGTAGTTTATGGAGTTTAAGGAGCTATAACGATGTTCTGAAGTTAATTCTGATAGTTTAGAAGATATTTAAAAAAATTGCATTTTTTTCACTTGTACACCCTGTATTTCGGGAGGAAGCATTTGCTGACCTACATTCATAGGAATTATTTTTCTTAGAATGTCTTAAAGAATAACCCCTCGAAATTTTCTGACGTTATTCTGGAGCACCCTGTATATATATACAGGGTATCCCGAAATTAGACGTCAATATTTCAATCACGTATTCTACTTCAAAAAGTAGAGAAAAAAGTTCATATAAACTAGAGTCCCCAACTTCTTCGTTTTTGAGATACAGGTTGTTAAAAGTGAAGACCTGATGGTGGTTTTTAGTGAATATTTTAGAAACCTATGAAGCTAATTGGATAAATTTACAGTTAATTTTTACGCTCTATTCAATGTTATAAAAGTGAGTACTGCAATATTCTCAGGAGTGCGTAGTGCAGGGGGGTATTGTCGAAAAATTTGGCCCAAATTTTTAGGTGGTTAATTTTTAGTAATTTTGACTTCAAAATTTGAAAATATGAAGTTTTTTGTACGAATAAGGTACTCTTTTCATACTTCGCTAGGAAGCAGCATTTTCGAGAAAAATGCAATTGAATATTTCTTCATTGATTTTTTGTTTTTCAATGTGCAAATTGAAGAGAAAATAATCAGTAGACCTGGAAACAAATGACGTTTTTTGATTTGCTAGGTAAAGGAAAATAAGCTGTCGATTATTAATTGCCCAGTTTTTAATTGTGCTGCTTGTTGCCGGGAAAAAAACTATTCAGTAGTAATGCAGAAGTTTTCAAATAAAGAATTAGCAGATATCCACTTTGTACGTGATTTATGCAATGGCAGAGCACAACGGTGAGCCAGCTCAGTATGGAGTGAATATTAGGAATTGGCTAGGCGAGTAATTTCCGGGTAAATGGATTAGAACACGTGTTCCTATTCCGTGGGCACCCCGATCGCCAGATTTTAATCCACTAGACAACTATTTTTGGGACCGTATAAATGTTATAGTATACGCAACAGAAGTAGACAACGAGGAGGAGTTGTGAGAAAGAACATCTGTGGCAAGAAATCAAATACGGCAGAACCATTTTGAAGTTTCGCAAGCTTCACATGCTTACCTGTAGACCCCAAATATGCCTTCATGAGCAGGGCAACCTTTTCGAGCATCTAATCTAAATATTAGAATGAGTATACCTCAAATAATTGTTCTTTAATGATTAGTTCAGTGGTTTCCAAACTGGAGGAAGGGCATTGGGAAGCGCGAGAGCCTACAAATTTTGGGCTTTAAAATGACAAATTTCGTATTTGACAAATTCTTATAAAAAAGGAAAATATTGGTTGCGCCCTTGCAAAGATGACATCAATAATTGACGAACTTGTTGGGAAAATGTAGCACCACACTTCGCATCAGACTAGAATAGTGATTTCAAATATGATATTTATATATAACCGTTATCGGGCTTTCACCTTTGAAACGAATAAGTTGTGGACCCTAGTTTATATGAACTTTGATATCTAATTTTGAATGTAGAATACGTGGTTAAAATATTGACGTCTAAATTAGAGACAACAATCAATTCGTAAAGAAATATTCAAATGCATTTTTCTCGAAAATGCTGCTTCCTAGCGAAGTATGAGAAGAGTACCTTATTTGTACAAAAGGCTTCATATTTTCAAATTTTCAGTCCGAAATTACTCAAAATTAACCACCAAAATATTTGGGCCAAATTTTTCGCCAAAACCCCCCTGCACTACGCACTCCTGAAAATATTGCAATACTAACTTTTAGTACATTGAATTGAGCGTAAAAAGTTTCGCAACTGTACCAGATTATCCAATTACCTCCACAGGTTTTGAAAATATTCACAAAAAACCACCATCAGGTCTTCACCTTTAACAACCTGTATCTTAAAAACGAGGAAGTTGTGGACCCTAGTTTATATGAACTTTTATCTCTACTTTTGGAAGTAGCATATGTAGTTGAAATATTGACGTCTAATTTCGGGACCCCTGTATATATATATATATATATATATATATATATATATATATATATATATATATATATATATATATATATATATATATATATGTATATATATATATACATATATATATATATATATATATATATATATATATATATATATATATATATATATATATATATATATATATATAGTTTCCGGCCACGCAAGTATTTGAATATAAAATTTCGAATGCGCATCATCAGCTACCTGGAAACGCGTTCCACAAAATTCGTTTTTATAGATCATAATTCACATGAAAGTAGCATTCGGTTCTTCGCGACTGCGACCATTTGACTACGCAACCATGGTCGCCTGTCGTGAGGCGACCGCTGGCTTCCCCATGTCATTGACGCGAACGCAGTTGTTATGAGTTACGGTTGTGTTCTGTTGCAGTACGATATGTCGGACAATTTATCCACAACTAGGAAAAAATTATTCTGCAGCTAGTGGAGTGATATTGTCATTTTGTTTCTATCTATGATGGAAAAAAAGAATGAAGATCGACTCAATTTTCATATCGCGAGAAGAAGAGGATCGCTTCCAAACACTCATAAAACGGCATTTGAATTATTATAAAGAAGAAAAGTTCAGAAAATATCGTGAGTTAAATCAAAAAAAGGTTGATTTTGTACTCAGTTTGATAAATCAAGACATCAAATCAAGAAGAAATGGCACATCAATAATCACAAGCGCTAAAAAACTATCAATATCTCGTTCTTGTGCGGTGAAAACGCCGTCATTTTGATGTACTTCTCGCCTGCGTCGCGTGACTGCACTGACTCCCTAGATTTCCGACGCGACTGCGACATTATTGTTTCTATGGGTGACAGTTGCGTTCTATTGCAATACGAAATGTCATTTTGACGTGCTTCTCGCCTGCGTCGCGTGACTGCACTGCCTTCAGTGCGACCGGGTCGCGAAATCTATGCCGATCTCTGGCCACGCCAACCGGTCGTGCAATGCAGTTGCATGATTTGTTTAATGCTCCATATAAATTCATACAAAGCAGTGGGAAGTGGGTCGCTGTCGCGCTTCGATGTTGCTGAGAACCGAATGCTACCTTCAGACCTCCATAAAAATTCATGCTCATCAGTGGGTCGCGGGTCGCTGTCGCGCATTGCGTTCGCTAAAAACCGAATGCTATTTCAAGCAGTGGATCGCACGCCCTAGTCGCGGTCGCTCTAAACTAGGTGCTACCTTCAGAGCCTTCCCCATGAAAAAATATCTATGAATACCAATTTTCATGGCGATCGGTTGAACGGTATGGTTGATAAGTTGATAAAAGCATCGCCAGCGGAGAGTTGAAATAACAATAACATATGCCAAATTCGGCGGGGATCGACCAAACTGTGATGAAGTTTAGCGTTCTCCTATATATTTACATCTATATATATATATATATATATATATATATATATATATATATATATATATATATATATATATATATATATATATATATATATTTATATATAAATAAATATACATATATATATATATGCATATATATATATACAGTGGCGTAGATAGGGGGGGGGATCAAGGGGATCAATCCCCCCCATGAGCCTACGGAAATTATAATAGAATTGAATAAAGGTCTTCGTTTATACGTATTTAAGTATTAAATAGTTGATGGAATCCGTCGTTACTACGTGATAATTTAACATGATGAACAAAAACTAAATTTTGTTTATCACAAAATATTTTGAAAACTATAACACTGCGATTGCAATTTCGGTCACTAGACCATCATCGGGCAGATTGAGTTAAGAACTTTTCTCAACTCAATCTGCCCGATGATGGTCTAGTGACCGAAATTGCAATCGCAGTGTTATATTTTTCAACATATTTTGTGATAATAAACGTAGTAAATTCAAATTTAGTTTTTGTTCTTCATATTTAGGTATTCATGAAATTTCTAGATATATCTTTGTGACGGCTGTGCAATTGAGTATTGTATAATTTCCGAGCTTCGAACAATCAGAAGCCACGAAATGGACGCTCGCTATAATTATGGATACATTTAGCACATATAAAGCGAATATCTACTCATAATTTTAACATAATAAAAAACCAAGAAATTGAATCGTTTTTCTAATTTTGGGTAAAGTAACTAGTAGTTTTGAGCATATTTTATTCAATGTTGTTTATTCAGTAAGTTCAATCGGTTACTATGAGCAAAAAACGTGTTTAAAAAGGTTCAAATGGCTCTAATGGAAAATTTTTATTTCGAAAGGAAGAAGTCAACTAAAATCTCCTCGCATTTCTTCTCTTTCTAAATTGTATACTGTACTTACTATCAAACAAAACTGCTCAAGCTTTAGTGTAGTATTATATCTAAAGCACGAGCAGTTTCGTTTACCTATAGTACCTATAGGTAGTATAAAATTCAGAAAGAGAAGAAGTACGAGGAGGATTTCGTTGACTTCTTCCATCGTAAATAAAATTTTCCATCTCAATTACGTTTTTTGATCCTATTGACGTATTAAATTCCTGTTTACATTCGCGTGACTTTTGCTCATAGAAGATTTTCAATCAATATTTAATATTTCGAATATTTTTTGAGGTAGAGTAGGTATCAAAATATGTTTAACTCTTGGCTTTGCTTGTCAATTTAATTACTCCATAATATTTGGAAGTTAATAAAAATTGTCGAGCTAGTAAATATTTTCTTGTGATGGCGTTCAATCTATTTCTGGACTTATACATCATGGAGAAAGATTTACTAATCATGAGAATATAGTCTAGTCAACAAGTGCTTCTTTTGTTAAACTTTATTCATGAGTCTCGAAAGAATATTATAAACAAGTTGTCATTCGATTCGGAAGAGCATGTAGATATTTTTTGAAAAAGTTAACTTCCGTTCGCGAAAATTTTAAAAGTTATAATCAATTTACTGAAAGAAAAAATTATCTCAAAAACTAATATATATTTTTGACATCTAAATGAAGATACAAGAAGAGGAGGATATTTTCTAGGAGAAAGTCTCCAGGAACTGTAGAATTAATATTTATAATTTTCCCAGAGGGGTAAAAATACGGCCGAAAACAGGTAATCTGGCTTGCGAAAGTAACGCCAATTAGGGACACTACAACAATTAACATTATTTAACTATATTGAATATTAAATTGAGGAATGAAAAATTTCAGGTTCTCAATGGATAGGTGAATGAACAATAATCCAGCGACAAAACATTTTAGTTGCAAAATTAAACACTAATTAATCATAAATTTTTGTTCTTGATGCTCTTGAACATTGAGAAAAACCATTCCCATGTAGATTCCGATAATGAAAAATGGATCATCAAAATTATAAAGAAAATTTCATTTTGATGTTGCAAAACTACGTAAATTGTTAATAAACAACTGAAAAATTGAAATTTTTCAACGAGGATTTACTTTGAATCCTTATAATTATAGCTCCAAGAATGAAAAAAAAATCTCAGATCTATAGTGAATAGTTATCACACTTACAATTTTCATGCTCAAGTGCCAAAAAATTGTTAATAAATTATTGCATTACTGGCTATTATCGCCGGAATATTACTCATTCAACGATTTAGTAACTGTCTGAATTTTTTCATTCCTCAATTTTTCATATTTAATATGGTTAAATAATGTTTATTGTTGAAGTATCCTTAATGGGTGTGACTTGCCCAAACCAAATAACCCGTTTTCTGCCGTCTTTTACCTGTATGAGAAAATTGTAAATATTGATCCCACAAATCCGGAAGTCGAGTCTTTCTTTTGGGAAATTTCCTCTTTTTTCAAATCTTTCTTCAGATTTCAAAAATCTGAATCAATTTTTGAAATATTGGAAAAAAACCAAACCCCGTTCAGTATATTGTTTATAACTTTCACAATATTTGCGAGCGAATTTTTATTTTTCTCAAAAAACGTCTACATTCTATTCCGAATCGATTGACACCTTGCTCTTATTTTTTCGAGACTGCTGAAAAAAGCACTCGTTGACTGGACTAAATATATTAGAGGGATTTTCGGTATTTTTCAAGCATGATTTATACGAAATTAACAAAGCAGCTGATAAATTCATCAAAACTGATGAGCTTTATCAAAAATTTCTTACTGCCACACCTGCTGTTCTCGTTAGTTGAAAGTGTGGAACAAATATTTAATTCGTAGAGGCGATGTTGAGCCTAAAAATTCAATAAGAGAGCTGGATGATGGCCTAGAATTTTGTTTTTTGAATATTGTTGCTCAGAATATTAGCTACTCTGCCAGTATCGAAGTTTAAAGCGAATAGAAACGATTCAAAGGAGCAGGATAAAATAAATGGACTTGCAATGGCTCTTCTGAATGTATAACATTCATTGCAAATAAAAATCTCATGTTTGTCCAATTTTTTGTTATTGAAAGGTTTGGCTGCTCTGGCAATTCATCGTGGTATTGAAATCAAAGCTGACGAAGTCATAAATGGATTCTCAGAAAATACCAAAAACTAAATTTTCTGCTCTTATTCTCCCAAGAATATTTTCAATGATGTATATATCCAATTAAATAAAATTAAATTCAAATTCAAATAATTTGAATTTTTTGCAATTTAATTTGATTTTTCTGCTTATTTTGTACTACCTACATGAAAGATTATTTTTATCAATAAATTTAGAACTTTAGAAGAAAAAATTATGAATTTTGCACTGAGTCATATCCCCCCCCATCGCAAAAAGCTATCTACGCCACTGTATATATACATATATATATATATATATATATACCTATATATATATATATATATATATATATATATTTATATATTTATATATATATATATATATATATATATATATATATATATAATGAAAATATCTGAATGGTTTCAAATATTAATTTTTTCTAAGGAAATGGTGGAGTGCTGATGATATGCATCCTGCATTGCTGTGGTTCCGAAATCCCAAGCATGAGCGGGAGTACAGAGGGCTCAGCGATTTAGAATTTCGCTACTACATCTCGTGTTCATCTTGTATTTTCTTTGCAATGTGTGTGATGCAATTAACAACTATTCCAAGGTAAATATATATTTCTTTAAACTGAATGTGTTCACTCAATACAAGCAGTATTTTCAATTTTTCAACTGCAACGGAAACACAGGAATAAAACAAATTGATCTGAAAAACATAATGCTTTATATACCTAGGATTAACACGATAATGGATACAATGATTATAAATTTCGAAATGTATTAGAATTAATATAGCAAAATGAAATACTTGAATTGGTTCTCCTATCCTATATTATAATACGAAATATATATATATATATATATATATATATATATATAAATATATAATTATAAATATAATTATTAATATATATATATATATATATATATATATATATATATATATATATATATATATATATATATATATATATATATATATATATATATACTAGCTGACCCAGCAAACGTTGTTCTGCCATATAAATTATCTTTATCTATCTATCGTTCTATCTATTCATCTATCTGCCGATGTATCTCAGTCTATCTGATTATCTAAGCATCTATTTATCTAGATAGTTATCTATCTTTCTTTCTATTTATATATCTATTTAACAATCTATCTATCAATCTATCTGCATACGTTGTTTGAATTATTAAAATGGCTATTAAAAATTAAGGGTTGTTGATAGAAGGGTGAAAATTCAGAGTTGTATGTATATTTTGATGCAACATCATAAAAAAATAAAAATGAAAAATTTTGTCCAAAAAATTTATTAAAATGTTTGGGGTGGACCACTCTAGTCACTTAGGGGTATGAAAAGTATATTACGACCTATTCTCAGACCGACTATTGTTATTTTCGATTGCCATCTTGCAACCATATTCTGGATCTGTGGATAAAATTAAAAAAATGAAAATTGCAAGTCATGGCAAAATTAAAATAAAAATCATGCCAAAAAAATTAAAGTTTATGATCAACAAATGAAAATAGGGGTTTATCGTAGAGGGGTAAAAATTTAGGGTTGTAGGTATTTTTGAATGCTGTATCATAAAAAAATAGAACAAAATATTTTGTCTGAAAAATTAAAAATGAAAATTGAGGGATGGACCATCCTCAACATTAATGGGGATGAAAAATATATTTTGTCCGATTCTCAGACCTAGCCGATATGCACACAAAATTTCATGAGAATCGGTCAAGCCATTTTGGAGGAATTTAACAAATAAAAAACAGGGGTTCATCGTAGAGGAGTGAAAATGTAGGGTTGTATGTATTTTTGAATGGCGTATCATAAAAAAAATAGAACAGAAAATTTTGTCTGAAAAATAAAAATTTAAATTAAGGGGTGGGCCCCCTTACAATAAAGGGGGATGAAAAATATATGTTGGCCGATTCTCAGACCTACCCGATATGCACACAAAATTTCATGGGAATCGGTTAAGCCATTTCGGAGCAGTTTAACTTCTAACACCGTGACACGAGAATTTTATATATTAGATAGATATATATATATATATATATATATATATATATATATATATATATATATATATATATATATATATATATATATATATATGTATATATATATATATATATATATATATAAAATGTTTTAGAATTTTTTTTGTTCCGTTCAGTAGGTGGCTATGATTTCAAATCTGAATATTTTTTCTTGATAAACTTCTTTAATAATGTCGAAAATAACAGTAGTTACTCTTGATGAAGATTCCTATTTTTTGTTCTCCTCTATACACCGTTCAAAAATTCAGAATTTTGACATCTCAAATACAAGTTTTTCGAAATCCACCAATTTTTATCAAAAATAAAATTTCCTGACAAATAGATACTAAAAAGTTTCCCTATATATAATTTTATATACACATATATATATATATATATATATATATATATATATATATATAAATATAAAATATATATACAGGGTGAGTCAGTTTTTGTATTAGGGCTTTAGCATCTTGTAGAAGAAATTTTTTCATGATGAAAATCTCATATAATCATATATAATATGTTTAGGAGATCCGTTTCTGATATTTTTCTGTTTTTTTCTAAGTTTCCTCCTATAATTTTCAAAATAATTGAATGAAATTTGGCACACCTATTTCACTTCAATAACTGAATATTTGGGGCTACTAAGCTTTTTTGAATACCTACAGGGTGATACACATCTGGGGGTTGTACCGAATTCAACCCTCTCGAACTTTTATGCGTGCCGCCTCTGCTTCCAATGAAACATCAATTTAAATTCTCTCTTCAATTTGGATACTTTTTACTTCCTTGTATGTTTTACGAAAACACGCTTCATTTGACATTTAAGTACTAGGTAATGATTAAAAAAATGACTGCTTAATTGAAATTTGATAAACATATTACACTGCATTAACTCAATATTTGGTGCTATCAAGAATTTTTGAATATCTACAGGGTGATACACTTTTGGGGTCGTACCCAATTTAATCCAGTGAATAGAGGAGGATTACCTTACAAACTGTCCGGTTGTTCGGAATTTTTGAGATTCAAAATGCACAATATTTCCTGCTCTGCGCCCGCCGCCATATTTAATGAACCGAAAAAAAAAATCGGCACTTTCTTTATATTTTCGCTTATATCTTCGCAAAGCTTACTACGCGATTACACTCTACACACAAAGGTTTTGAAAAAAGATGTACAGATTTTGTGATTTTCAATATTTCAAAAATTGTACTCGAGATATTTTCGCTTAGAACAAAGCTTTTAGTCTAAAGAAGAGCAGCACCTAATTTTTCACGTATACAAAGTGTTCCACTTATTTCACAACTATCAAACTATCAATATTGATAAACAAATTGACACTTTAAATGCCTACGAGGGGAAAAGTGTTGCTGGCCATTGAAGTTGAATGTTAGGTTTACAAGTTTCAGTAATACAGAGTGTCCCAGAATTTTTTCAAAATACAACGTGTAGTCACAATGGTCAAAAAACAATACGCCGTTGTTTCAAATTCTATGTTTACCCCGTAGGGTTGGTTCAAAAAAATGAACATGCATTTTGCATAGGTAACTAAATTCCCGACAAATTTTATTCTGTTACTTGTTTTCCTAGAATAGGCAACAACTAAATTACAGCGTTCTTAAGTTAGAAGTTCGACAAATTTCCAGAAAATGCGACTTTTTAATTTTTTAAAAAGTTAAAATTTCCGTAATCATCAGTCCTAGAGTTCAAATTTGAACCGTAAATTCTAGAAAATTTCATTCTTCACAACATTGAGTCGAACTCTTTTGTAGCTTCAATGCACCCTAATGAAGATATAAGCGAAAATCTAAAGAAATTGCCGACTTTTTTCGGTTCATTCAATATGGCGGCGGACGCGGATTGGGAAAAATTGTGCATTTTGAATTTCGAATGCCTACTAACTAACCAGCCTAGATACCATATCAAAAATTCAGAACTGCAGGACCGTTTGTGAGATAATCCTCCTCTATTCACTAGATTGAATTGGGTATGACCCCAAAAGTGTATCATCCTGTAGGTATTCAAAAATGCTTGATAGTCCCAAATATTGAGTTATTGAAGTGTAATATGTTGACAAAATTTCAATTCATCAGTCATTTTTTTAGTCATTAACTAATAAATGTCAAATAAAGTGTGTTCAAGAAATGAAGCTTATCAAAAGTTTTGATAAAGCCACGAATGTCGTGGCGAAACGTCAATTTTTTAATAAAATCGAGTTTTTTAAGATTCAACAAGCCTGTTATTGCTAATAATTTTCAAGAGATTAGAAATAGTTCACAGGCAACAACAGTTCGAATAAATATATATATATATATATATATATATATATATATATATATATATATATATATATATATATATATATATATATTTATATATATATATATATATATATATATATATATATATATATATATTTGTATATTTTTTCCATAGAAATGATTCGAATATAAAGATGTGAATTAAGAACATAATATTAAAAACAGTAAATAATTTAATAAAATGAAGGGGCGTGAAAAAATAATAATCACCGAAAAATGTCATCAGTCACATAGTTAACAATAAACCTGACAGCTGTTATGTATTTCACATTATTATTCCTGACAGGATTGAAAATTTTCATAACAAATGAAAAAATATATCAAACCTCATGACGTGCAACTACACTCCAATGCTTTCATTTGAGTTAACTACAGAAATATAATTTCATCAAAATGAAAATCGAATTATGGTTATGGCTCTCCACAATATGATTATTTCAATTGCGTTGACATTGAATACATGTCCACTAGAGCGTATATTCATTTTGCAGAAACAATATGATTTCCGAGCTCAATCCTCTTTGCGGCAGAGCAATCCTCTTAAAAGAGAAACACTCGCAAATCCAACTTGATACTTGTTTTATAATTCCGGATGAAAAATGATATTGTCGTAAAGGTTTACTCGAAAAGAAAAATAATCAGCCCGGACATTTTCGTTTGTCTCATAATAGATGATATATATTTGAAATATAGATTATATTTCAGGTTGGAAATATTCCAATCGAAACATCCATCACGATAAAGTGAATAATAAAAAAAAAAGATATGGTGTCATGGGACACCAGATAGGAACGAAGCTCCTTCGGATTTGACATTATAATATAATTATTAATATAATAATGATATCGTATTGAAGATTTACAACCTATACGAAAATAAACGTGTTTATTTACTAATAAAATGAATTTATAAAGTGAGTATACACCACGTGATTAGACAAGAATTTCATGCATATGTCGTGGCACAAGAAGAAAGATAAAGAAAGAATGACGCATGCGCGTTGCACTTCCGTTATATGTTTTTCTTACGGTTTTAGTCCCACATTTTTTTCAGTTTGGTCGCGTAGCAAAATCCCTATCTCCTCCGAACCTGCCGTAAGGAACTTCGATCCAAAAACATTTACATTAATATAAATATCAAAACACAGAAATACCGCGGAACACTTGCACGAATAATTGAGAATATAAACACGGTCAGCTGATATAAGCGCCGCCATATTGGCCTTGACTGTTCCGTGTTCCGCCATGCGCCTTGCGACTGTAATGCGAGACCCCATAGGAAAGTTTTGGGGCGATAGAATAAAAGTTGCACTTTAAAAAACCATTCATTATTAAAGGATTTTTGCTCCTTCACAGTATCTTCAAATTGAGTTTGAGAATAACAAAGTGGTTTGTGAGTGAGGTGAGACATCAAAATTCGGATATAACGAATATACTGCTCGTCCAATTTCAGTCAGAAGGCGTTTCATTGCTTCTATCCATTTTCCTTCTCATAGTAGGCATGCCATTTGTTGATATTTTGACGCTTGTCAAAATATCACGCCATTATGCCCGCAAATGCGGGCATAATGGCCTAGGGCATAATGAGTGTTTATAGGAACCGTATCCAAGGTGAAATAAACGTATAATATACAAGTGAAAAATAAATATATATATATATATATATATATATATATATAATATATATATATATATATATATATATAATATATATATATATATATATATGTATATATATATATAAATATATATATATATATATATATATATATATATATATATATAATATATATATATATAATTATATATATATTATATATATATATATTTATATATATATATATATATATATATATATATATATATATATATATATATATACAGTGTGTCAACGAATGGGGTGCCCAAGAGGAAAAACTTTTTATTTTCAATTTTAGAGAAAAATGTCATTCTTGATAAAAAGTTTTGCTTATTCAAAAACCCCATAAAATTAAATGAAATTCAAGTTTTGTGAAACCTGCTTCATTTTATATACAATTTTATGTAAAACCTCATAAATTTATGGACTAAGTTCGGAAATGTAATAACTATAGTGTGACTGTTGCAATTTCCTAGGTAACTGTCAACATCTGTGAATAATTTCATAATTGTATTCCTTTTCAACATATATTCAGTAAATTAAGTATAATTATTAACAAAACTAATAATAAAGAAAAATGTGGGAAAATAAATAGAAAACAACTTTTCTACACAGCCGCCACCAACTTCAAAACATCTCTCCACTATATTTCTACATTCTTTAGAAGCGTTTCTTAGTTTGGGGTGGTTTCATTCACGGCATTAATTATTGTTTCTTTGAGATCTTTAATATTAAGGTTTAAATTTGTCGTGAACGTTGATTCATCAGAAAATAAAATATTGTGGTGAAAGAAGTGGTCATTCATAAGATTTTCACCAATGATTACACAAAAGTCAAGCCTCGTATCATAATCACAATCTTGTAAGGTGTGAATAAATATCGGTTTGAAAGGATGAATTTTATTTTGCTCGAATATTTTGTGTAAGTGTGTAACCAACCTCCCTTTTGAAAAAAATATTTCTGCCCTGGCTAGCAGGGAGATTGGTTAACATTTATTAGTTCTTGGTCGTTCTCAGGAATAATAACGAAGTAAAATGAAAGGTATTTACTATCCTCTTTTACATAATTACAATGAGACTTATCTTGTTTTTACAAATATCGATGTTTGAGATCCCTCTTTAGATAGATTGTGTTCTTAACTTCTGCCTTTTTTTTTCGTTTCTTGGTAGCTCCAGATAACGTGGATTTCGAAATTCCGATAACGTGGATTCCAAACTTCAGATGATGTGTCTTTTAGCTCTAACCAAGGTTAAACTCCAGACCAAGTAGTTCTTAGCTCCTGACCAAGTGGCTAAAATAATTCGGGGCAAATCAACATACAATCTCTAACTAAATATGTTCCAAGAGATACCAAGTAGGGTATCGATGGCCAATTCAAATTAACATTTAGATTTGTCTCAAGCAAAAATGCTAAGAAAGACAGCATATGTTCCAACATTAAACTGAGCATTAGATATGAAAACGTGAAATTTGCCATCACTAACCTACAAAAATCTTGTGTTAAATTGAGAGAATTAAACAAGCAAATGAATTAGCAATATTTTAAATTAAGAAATGTGAGGTGATTATTTCAATATAGAAAGATAAATAATTTAATATAGGTAAATGAAAAAAAAATGAAATGAAATGGCGGAAAGATGAAATACGGAATAACATTCAGATTTTCAAGATAATGCATTAACACGAAATAGATATAATTCTTCCCATAACTTACCGTCTTGTCAGACGCCACACATACTTAATAAATTTTAATAAAATTTAACAGACTTTCCACTTATATTGAATATAACTGTAATAATTAACGATGTTATTCATTCGATGACCAATGGCTAAAAAGAAAGAACGATTGTTCATCCGGCACTACTTAGATACTCTCGTTCCGCGCAACTCATTAATCATAGAGCAAAGGAAAGTGAAGCATGAAACCACGGTACCTAAATGAACAATTGAGTACAAAATGCAGTGGCTACAGTCACTCGGTTAATTGACCCGTTACAAGTGGCTCTTGCTAAAACCAGTTTCTGCTGCTCTTCTTCCTAAACTTCGGATTTTCCCGTAGTGAATGTATACCTAGGGCAGAAGCTGCATCATCGTTCTCAGAGTACGTCTTTTTCGATTTCTTTTTGTCTTCAACAGATCCTGTCTCATCGAATTTCTTCATAATTTTTTTGATCCATTCCTCGTAACTGGTACATTCGGATATTTTCCAATAAATAAATGAACTGCGTACTTATAAATACGAAACAGCTTCAATGCCATAAGACTTTACAATATATTCTTTGTTGAAGAGTAAGCATTTTTGAAAAAGATTGTTAATTATGGAATTATTCACCGATGTTGACAGTTACCTAGGAAATCGCAAAAGTCACTCAATAGATAATTATTACATTGCCGAACTTAGTGCATAAATTCATGAGTGTTTACATAAAATTGTATATAAAATGAAGCAGGTTTTGCAAAACTTGAAGTATATATATATATATATATATATATATATATATATATATATATATATATATATATATATATATATATATATATATATATTTAAGAACTTAATAATTATAACTGACAGGTGACAGGCAGACAATGAAGTGACGTAAGCGTACTAGATATTGTCTGGTTATGAAGAACAGGCGTTTCATCGGTTTTTTATCGTTGTCAATATGACAAAACTGTCATCATTAAAGTACATATTTTATATACAAGTTAATTTATCAATTCGAAATCATTTTGCATATATCACGTTTTTTCTGTCGATATATATGAGAATATAAAATTGGTTGCAAAAGTCACTCAATAGATAATTATTACATTTCCGAACTTAGTGCATAAATTCAGGAGGTTTTACATGAAATTGTATATAAAATGAAGCAGGTTTTGCAAAACTTGAATTTTATTTAATTTTATGGGTTTTTTGAACAAGCAAAACTTTATATCAAGAATAACATTTTTTTCTAAAACTGAAAATAAAAAAGTTTTTCCTCTTGGGCACACTGTTTATATATATATATATATATATATATATATATATATATATATATATATATATATATATATATATATATATATATATATATATATATAATATATATATATATATATATATATATACCTATATATATTATATATATATATATATATATATATATATATATATATATATATATATATATATGTATATATATATATATATATTTATTTATATATATATATATATATATATATATATATATATAATCTCTATATATATATATTATATATATATATATATATATATTTATTTATATATATATATATATATATATATAGCTATATACTTAATAATTATAACTGACAGGTGACAGGCAGACATTGAAGTGACGTAAGTGTACTAGATATTGTCTGGTTATGAAGAACAGGCGTTTCATCGGTGATTTCGGCTTTTCATCATTGTCAAAATGACAAAACCTATTTCATTCAATTACAAATTGTATATACAAGTTAATTTATCAACTCGAAATCATATTACATAGTGCAGGTTTTTTCTGTCGATATATATGAGAATATAAAATTGGATGCAAATTATTAGGTACTATTATTTCTATTGTACAAATATATGACTCTAATTATAAAAGTAGATCACGAAACAAGCTGTCAAAAAAGTGATGAAGATTAAGAAGTTTCATCATATAGAACATCCTTACTTGTTTTCGGATTCTGTAATATCTGTCTGAAATAATAAAACATCATAAAGATGTCAAAATTCTCATTTAATTATACTTTCCCTAGTTGCTACACGTGTTTTTCTAATTTAATAAAAAGTTTCTATACTTTGCTAATGGACAATTGAATAAAATGTTATACTTCGTCTTTGTTTGAAAGCTGCGCTATTAAATTCCTGAAGTAATTTCGTCGGAATGTGTACTCATCTGGCACCTTTGCTTAGGCAGTTTACAACGAGTAATTTGGAATGCGGAATTGGGTAATCAACTATGAAACTGGAGCATCGTAAAATAGTGATGTTAAAATTTCAATTAAATATAGTATGTAATATTGTATAGAATAAAACATTCAATTTTCTTTGTATTCGATTTCTGGAATAGCTTCATAATTTTATTAGCCAAGAATTGGTTAGAATCTATAACAATATTATTAGAAAAACACATGTTCGATTTTAACTCTATGACTCAGTGTTTCACCACACGGTAGCTCCTTCTGATAGAACTAAGAACAAATAATTTGGTATCACAGTTTACAGAGATTTCAGTAAGGAAAGCGATAACAATTAGAAGTAAAATAATGAGATACTGGAAAGATAACATCCTTCTAGAAAACTAACAACATCAAATTATGAATACATTCAGCAGGGAGGAATGATTCAGATCATTTTGTCAATTCATTAATAATAATTAATAATAGTCATCACAATTCTTATACCTACCTGTTATTGTTTTAGAAACAGCGGGTCTATTATTTGAGTCTTTTTCTGAAATTTTTGTGTGTTCTTCCGATATATATTTTGTTACAATCACCACATGAAAATTTATAAATGACGGATTTTGAGGAATTATCTGTGTTTGATTTTTTTTTTCATAGATTGTGCTAAAAAGTTGTTCGTGCGGTAAACAATATTGCTATTACAATGAGTAAAAATTGATATCAGTTTTCCTTACGTTCTGAAACCTAATTTTTTATGAATTCAGAATCAGTGTCAGAAAAACTTTCACACTATGATCACATGCTCTATACTGCCATCTGAAATTTCAAATATGATTCCTAGATCTACAAAACATGTAATAATATAAATAGATGTCCTTCTCAAATTTAAAATTGTTTTTTTTTGGAATGTTGCTCATGACGTCTTACGGAACGAAATATTCAGGTGTGTTATTCAATCTGGGATGATATATATATATATATATATATATATATATATATATATATATATATATATATATATATATATATATATATATATATATATATATATATATATATATATAGATATATTTATATATATGTATATATATATATATATATATATATATATATATATATATATATATATATATATATGTATGTATATATATATATATATATATATATATATATATATATATATATATATATATATATATAAAGGCTTGCCATACGTCCTGGTTTGATCGATGTCCCGGAAAACGGCTGTAGGATGTGAAAAGTAATGCATAGGTAATGGCTATAAAGACTTTAATTCTAACAACATCCCTATGATAAGGGTGAGCGCTAGAGAGGTGTACACTATCTCTTTATCGGGTAGAGAGACGTGAGGCCTTTGTTTTGAAAGCAAAGATTAACATTGTCAACAAAAAATAATGAAACATAGTTATTGTCCAATTAAACAATTTTATGAAGTATTTTAAATTTTATTTTATTGATTTTTTTTTGTAGATGGTAGACCAGAAAATATCATCAGTAAAAATATATATATTTGAGTAGCAAAAAATTCTTTTTTATTTTCAAATGGTGTGTAGAACTAACAATTAAGCGTTCCAGATTCTCCTCTCCTGTCACGCGAGGCTTAAAACTCACAATTTCGCTATATATATATATATATATATATATATATATATATATATATATATATATATATATATATATATATATATATATATATATATATATATATATATATATATATATATATATATATATATATATATATATATATATATATATATATATATATATATATATATATATATATATATATATGCATATAAAACGTAGAGAAATTCACGTAACACTTTTTCACGACTACTGTTCCTTCAAATACTTTCAAGGATCGATGGAGACTTTTAACAGCATCATTTGACACCAAAAGCCGTGAAGCAAAATTCGAATTTTTCTGAATTTCGAAATTAACAAAATAGTTATTCGAGTTACCGAAGAATAGAAATTAAGGAAAAATTAAATATCGAGTTTACGAAATATTTATATAAAAAATATAAGTATTCAAACGCGATGAAGAAACTCCTGAACATTATTTCAAAATTTGTAATACTTCATCCACTATTATGAATTTTTTCAATCCTTCATAACGTTCGTGAACTAAAGAAAGTTGATGTGATGATTTCTGAATGTCGGGTTTTAGATCTTTGTGAACATTCAAGTCAACCCTCTAATGAACAGTTTCGATTAGACCTGTGTCGATCGTGATTGATCGAATCTTTTTTATTCGATCGCAACCTATACACGAGTGATCGAATCACGAATTTCTAAAAGACCCGATCTTATTCAACCCGATCCCGATTTACTTGACAAGACTAACCAAATTGCACTTTATTTTCATATGTTTTTACACAACAGTATATAACTAATTGCTTGCTGATACAATCGTTTACAGTTTACATGCTTTCATTCATCGCATTCTTTATCGTGTTGTTTTGAATTTTGACACGTAATCCAAAAGGAACCGTTTTTTTCAGGAACGCTCGCGTAGAAGAGTCGCGACCTGTCGATCTCTCAGTCTTTTGGGTCGCGAACTCGATCGATCGCGTCGTGATCGAGATCGAATTCAGTTTGAGATCGAATCAGTGACATGCTGATATATTCGTTACAAACCGCGACCGGCGACCGGTGACCGAATCTTTTTAACTCGATCACCATATGAGTGGGTCATGATCGACCCGGGTCTAGACAAATGATCGATCGACACAGGTCTAGTTTCGATGGACGGGACAATACTGATCAGATCGTTGAAGAGCAAAACAGTATGACTAGTGATGTGGCACCGATTTTTTAAAATGCTCCCTTGAATGATGAATGGGAATTCCATATCGTCGAGTCGCATGAAACTAGTTCTGTTGGAGGGTTAATCAGATTAATTATCAATTTTTCAATCATACTAATATCTTTGTCAAACACGCTGAGCCTGTTTAGCGCAAATAAATATTCATTTTCATATATATGTATATATTACCTACCTTGATCTATAAATTCGTTGGTTTTTCTCCCCGTTTTGTATATTGCTGATTGAATATAAATTTGGCCAGTTGAATTTTTTCAAGCATACATAGACATAAATATTGAAAATTAATGATACTATTATGCTAATAAAACTAACGCCAGACTCGTATTTCAAATACAAATACGGATATGGTTTATTGTTGCTTGCTTGAATAAATCGCGGCACAAATACTCTACATTACAAGTATAGATCTCTGAAACCACTAGTAGTCGTTGTGTATGGGTTGAAGGAAGAGCATTAATTGCATCTGATTTCCATATGTTAGTCTGCATGAACTTTCAGGATACAAAATATTCCTGTCTAATTAGCACTTGTATACAAAACTTACACTCAAAGAACCTCTCGCTTTTCTGTTGAAAATTAGAGTGTGATATCGTACACAACTAGGGTTGCCATCTGTCCGGGATTCCCCGGATTTGTCCTAGTTTAGGGGGCGTCCGGGGGTCGTCCGGACGGGGCTCTCAAAATTTTTCCGGGTAAAACCCGGACAAATTTTGTGTCAGGGGCATCTTGATTGATTGAAAGATGAGCAATATATTGAAACAAACTTACAAAATTGATTTATAATTGTAACCGCCTACAAGCTAATTCCAGAGAGAAACTTGCTATATACACAGACGGTTTCTCCTCTCACCAAAATAAAATATAATTTTAAAGATTTGAGTTGCTCCCACTTTTAAAAACTTCTGATGGAAAAAAGACATTTTGTCAAAAATTAGCAAGTCTGAAACATATCAAGTTTAGTTAAATTAGTAAAAAGAACTTGATCTCGTTAAAATTGAAAGTTGTTACTTACTTTTAATGTATAGTTAATAAATAATTTGAGCTTTTGGTTACCTAACCGAACTGGATGATCTATCGGATCCTATAATTTGTTGTTACAATATAGAATATAGTCTATTTGATCTATTTTGATCTACTAAAAAGTATCATTATAAGTTGCTTTTTATTTGATAATACCAAAAAAAAAAAGAGTTCTTCTGATTATTTGGTTACCAGATTACCTCAAAAAGAGAAAACTGTAAACTGTGTTATATAAGTAGATATTTTATTTGTTTTTGTTGTTTTGTTTATATCGCAAACAAGCAGATTAAATAAATGAAAAAATTAAAAAATAAACGATGTTTTATTTTATTCGAAAAGAATATATATATTCTACGGGATGTCCGGGAAAGAACTAAATTTCACCTAAATGTCCGGGGTTTTGAAGTTTCTTTCCGGCGTCGGCAACTTAGGTGATGGCAACCCTATACACAACCCAACTCACAAATCCAACTGAATTTTCTATCTAATTCTGAAGCCCTATAACGAATTCGCAACGTGGGTATTTTCCGAATCAATATATCTCTTGAAAAAACGCTTATAGTTAATCAGGCATTAACTTTATATTGATTTTATTAAATAATTCCGAATAAGCATTATCTGAATTGAAAATGTCACTCCTTTTTTCTTTGAGATTTAAATATCACCTCACTAATATTCGTGATAAAATATTCCCCATAAGTTTCATCATGCTCAATATTCATGTACTTCATAAAGAAATCATCGAAGAAGGTGTACATTCTGTTGTCATTGCGAATGTATTCAATTATTCATATTTGAATTTCTTTATTTCGTACTAGTAAAACTAATTTTGAACCTATTAAGTCAGTCTGAAACTTTGAAGTCTTCATTCGTCCATACAAAAATATTTAAAAATCAGTATGCGGTGTATTGCCACGCCTGATGCAAAGTGTAGTCTATGGATAAAATTTTCAATGGAGTTGATCTGATAAGTGGTAGAATTACTTTTAGACCAGGGTAGAAGCCTCTAAAAATGATAAAAATTGAAAAAAAAAATAATAGTAGGATGAAACCCATTAGAAAAGAGGGAGAATATAATAGAAATGAAAGAAAAAATGAACTACGGGCGATCTGAGGTCGGGAAGGGGATGATTTTTTAAGGGTAAAAAACGGTTTATCTCGATTTCCGGCAAAACTAAAAGTCCTATAGAAAAAGTCAAATAGTGTTAGGTAATAAAAAGATCTACAATTTTTGTATTCACACTTTTTTCAGATAAACTCAAAATTTATGTGAAAAATTCAAAGAACCAAGTTTTTGTTTTTTTATTTTTATCTTTTACAAACGAATTTTTTTTTTCACGAAATTTGGTGAAAACTTACCTTTTTATGTCCCAAATACACTGTAATTTATTTGATTTAAAATTTTTATTTTTTCACTTTATTTTGACTTAATATCGGAAAAAAACCTTATTTTCAATCGAAGATTTTCCCTTCAAAATATCAGCTTTTTTCAAAAATTTAGTTTCCTGTTCGTTGAAATCTCTACTTTCTGATGGTGTAATACATTACTATAGTAAATGTTAACAAACAAATAAGTTAATAAAGTTAATATTCAATAATACATCTACAATATTTTGAAAAAGTTGTAGATTCTTCTCTAAATTATATGCGTAGATGCCTATTTATTGCTATTTCAAGATAACTTATATACCTGAGTGACCTACGGAAAATTTTAGCCCATCAAAACGTATTTCATAGCGAATTGGTGAAGGGGCTAGGAGGGTCTGGGCCTTACTACATACCTGTTATTTCGTAGCTGCTGTGAAATTTACTATAGTAATGTATTTTTTTTCACACCATCGGAAAGTAGAGATTTCAACGAACAGAAGACACACCAACTTTCTGAAAAAAGCTGATATTTTTACGGTAGAATTTCCGATTGAAAATTAGGGTGCTTTTTCGATATTAAGTCAAAATAAGGTGAAAAATAAAATAAAAATAAAGAACGAAAAACTTGGTTCTTTGAATTTTTCACATAAATTTTGAGGTTATCTGAAAAAAGTGTGAATACAACAGTTGTAGATTTTTTCATTACTTACAACTTTGTCATCTGACTTTTTTCTATACGGCTTTTAGTTTTGCCGGAAATCGAGATAATCCGTTTTTCACCCTTAAAAACTCACCCCTTCCCCTTCCCGACCTCAGATCGCCCGTAATTTATTTTTTCTTTCATTTTCAATATATTCTCCTTCTTTTCCAATGGGTTTCATCCTACTATTATTTTTTTTGGTTTTAAAAATTATCGACCCTGGTCTATTTGTTTGCTGATGTGATTCGATTGCTATTAAGGCCTGGTCTGTTTCAAATGGGCTTTGTTTCAACACAGATAAAACTGTAGTTATGTGTTACAGAGGAACCCAACTTATTACACTCAACAATAACACAATTCTAACAGTGAACTCAGTGAATTTTTTAGGTCTATATTGATGAGTCGCTCAAATGGTCTACTCATATAGACATATTAACAAAAAAATAATCTTCTGCATGTTTCGCCATCAAAACGGTTTCTAGAGAGCTTTCAATTTCTGCTGCGTCATCGACATACTTTTCTTTAGTCGAATCTCACCTTCGTTATGGTTTGCCTCATTGGGGATCATGCAGCCTCTTCTACTTTGAGTTGTTTTCAGATTACAAAAAAGAGCAATTCGTTATATGTTTGATCTGAGCAAATGATTGCGAATTCTACTTGAAAAAATTCAAAATTCTTACTTTTCCTGCTCTATTTATATTCGAATCCGTATGTTTGGTTCACAAACACATTCATAACTTTTCAGACAAACCAAATCATAGGTATCCCACAAGAAATTCAGATACCCAAAATCTATAAGTAGATACAAAATGTTCCGAAGTTTTACTAAGGCTTTTCTTTTGGAGATACCATTTTACTCAGTAGTAGAATTTTTTTCTGTAACTAAATTTCACAATGTACCATAGACCCTTGAGTTCCACATTTAGTAGCAACATATCTTAATATTATTTTGTATTATATCAAATGTTGTACCTGTTTAATTTAATTTAATTGACACATATGTTGTTGATTCTTAACATATGTTTATACATAATTGACAGATAAATGTTTTTCTGTTTTGTTCTTTTATTTTATTAGATTCTTGTTTTGTTCAACTATTGAAAGGTTGTTTGGTTAGTTATTATTGTTATATTTTATTTTTAATTCTTTATATGTGCTTTGTCTACAAAATTTTTTAATTTTATATTACAATAAAGCTATTTCTCTCTCTCTCTCTACTTTTATGTATTTATAGCATTTGTTACAAGATGCCAAGCAAAACAGCATGGCTGTTATAAGGAGTAGATACTATATAAAGTAGCTAGGTATATATAAATATCGGTAGCACCGTAGCTTGAACTGAAGTAAGATATTGAAAATAGAACCTATATAAAGTACGGATGGAACCAAGTAAATATCTTTACAATCAAATCATGAAAAACATACTAGTCGACCATGGTTAATTTCATACATTACATAAAGTGAACAAGAAAAATTCTTTAATAATTAAAAAAATTATCAAACAACTTTCCAAGGAAGCTGGTTATACGTATTCAGCAACGCAAAATCTGCATTCACAATCGAACGGTGAATTATAGAAATTGTCAAGTCACCCCGACTCAAAATCTGCATACAGCTGTTTCGATCTTATTAGATCTCATCAGTGCAGCTTATTTGACCCGGAGTGAATTAACAAATTTCTAATTGTTCCCCAATACAAATAGTGGTCAGTAACACTGGACAGATAACAATCCAGAGCGCCATCCCACCAAAGATATTGGGAAACAACAATTCACCGCTTAGACTGAAAATGCAGAAATTCGTCGCTTAAACACGTACCTCCTGATATGAAGATATCTACTCTACAACAGTGGTGTTTTAAATCACTATGTTAGTGTGCCTTGGAATCATATACACCACTGTTGTAGAGTTGATATCTTCATATCAGGAGGTACGTGTTTAAGCGACGAATTTCTGCATTTTCAGTCTAAGCGGTGAATTGTTGTTTCCCAATATCTTTGGTGGGATGGCGCTCTGGATTGTTATCTGTCCAGTGTTACTGACCACTATTTGTATTGGGGAACAATTAGAAATTTGTTAATTCACTCCGGGTCAAATAAGCTGCACTGATGAGATCTAATAAGATCGAAACAGCTGTATGCAGATTTTGAGTCGGGGTGACTTGACAATTTCTATAATTCACCGTTCGATTGTGAATGCAGATTTTGCGTTGCTGAATACGTATAACCAGCTTCCTTGGAAAGTTGTTTGATAATTTTTTAAATTATTAAAGAATTTTCCTTCTTCACTTTATGTAATGTATGAAATTGACCATGGTCGACTAGTATGTTTTTCATGATTTGATTGTTGTATTTTGCATATTAAGCGACTAGAATATTCGGAGCGCGCTCTCGTGAGTATATCCAAAGGTTTTAAATCACTATGTTAGTGTGCCTTGGAATCATATACACCACTGTTGTAGAGTAGATATCTTCATATCAGGAGGTACGTGTTTAAGCGACGAATTTCTGCATTTTCAGTCTAAGCGATGAATTGTTGTTTCCCACCCAACTAGCAATTCGACATAGTTAGCGAACTAATATACTTTATAATTGTTTTATTAACGCTTCGTAAAAACTTTTATGTTTTATAAAGTATTAATTCAGGATAAATTTGTTGCGCTCAACTGTTCTGTCAATAAAACTGTTCTGAAAACGTTTTCACAGCAAAACTATAAAATATTTGTAGAATAAATTGAACAGCTATTTTATAAACGTTTATAAAATACTTTTTATAAAACATATTAGCTCTGAATGATACTCTGCTCTGAAAGCATTTTATAAAGGTGCGTTTTTGGATTAATTTATTGCTATAAAAGCAATAATAAAACTGTTTTGTTACCAACATATTTCCTAATAACAAAATAGTTTTTGAATTGTTATTTATAAAAGTGAATTGTTTTCTGCAGCAAATTGGTATGAAAGCGAGTGACTATAAAATTGTTGCTTTATAGTTTTCCTAAAAATAGTTATAAAACAAATATGTTGCAGGAGGGAGTCTTTTAAAATTAAAATATTAACACAACAATAATTATAAAACTATTATAAAATAGCCTTCATTTTTATTTCGTCTCTTGATATTTTGGTTTGCATGTAAAAATAAAATGTCGTACAGTAGCTGGAAAAAAATCAAAAGACGTGGTACATTTCACAGAAAAATTAAAAGTAAATATCATGAGATCGTAAGCGATCCACAGATATAAAGCACTAGTGGTTCTAGCTCTAACAATCATTCAGAGACCTTGGAGATTAGCAATAGAAATGACCATACTATTCCAATAGAGGAGCCTGATGGACTCAACATTAATTGCGTTTCTCATCAGGCAATACCACAGAACGATGTTCACCGGGAAGCTGAAATAGAAAGTTGGATTGTCGAATTAGATACTGATCCTGGCGATCAACATCATTCTACAAGCAGTTTGTGCGAGATAGAAAAAAATGCAAAGTTAAGAGAAGATATTCGGTCATGGGCAGTATCAAATAATCGTTTGGAATCAAGTTTAAGAAATGTTCTGCACAAACTAAGTGAAATTCCAAAAACTATTTCAATTAATATTAATATGGATGGACTCCCAATTTTTAAGAGCAGTAAAAACGAGTGTTGGCCTATAATTTGTAATATTTACGAGATTCCAATTGTTAGACCCATGATAATCGACATGTACATTCAAAATGATTTGATTGTAAAACATATGTGATTTACTTTTTATGCCAAGTACACCTCTGCCTAGACAAATCCTGTTTGATTTCAATAACAACCACTTACATAGCAAAATTGTCCTGGATCGGATAATTTTGGTTTATAAGAATTGTATAATAAAGTGGCCATGTTGGGGAACCTTTAAATCGACAGCCATATAAATGCGGGCCTTCACCAACATTTTTAAACTATATTTTTTCGTGTCTCCTAACATATTCATAAAAGAAGAATATGATGGACTGGCTAGTTTATAATGTAGAAGGTCCTTATAAACTATATTTACCAAACATATATCTTTTTATTTTTTATTTTTTTTTATCATTAATTAAATTATATTTTAAATTTCTTTAATTATCATAATTCGGGAAGCCCGTTAAAATTTTATTAGAACTGTACCATATACTTTACAGTAAATTTAATTTCGCAGCCACATCTGCACCATTGGTGCATTTTTTTACTCATTCTTTTTATTACTTTTTATACTGAATCAGCCATTTGTCATTACTTTATGTTTGCTTCCATATTAACAGATCTTAGTATCTTCTTACAACAACTAAAGAGACTAATTGCATATTCACAAACAATTTTGTGTGAATAGGAATGTTAAAAAAACTTTATTATCGTGTAACTATTGGCGGTCGTAGCAAGAATGCTAAAGTTGCGAGCTTTATAAAACATTTAAAAAACGTTTTCATAAGGACTCTAAAAGAGTCCTTTAAATATGCGATTCCTTCCTGGTAACAGAGCTGCTATAAAACAGTTTTATTAATGTTTTTTTAAATATTTATAAGACATTTATAAATGTTCTAAAAACCGTTTTATTATAGAAGCAAACAACATATATAGAGCAAGCCTAACAGGCGATTTGTTTAATAATCTGCGCCAATTCCATGCTCATAAGAGCTATAAGAACATTGTGAAAGTGTTAATAAAACAGTGAATGTTTTATAAAATACGTCCGGTAAACGTTCTAAGAACCATTATAAAAATTAAATTGTTAGTTGGGCAATATCTTTGGTGGGATGGCGCTCTGGATTGTTATCTGTCCAGTGTTACTGACCACTATTTGTATTGGGGAACAATTAGAAATTTGCTAATTCACTCCGGGTCAAATAAGCTGCACTGATGAGATCTAATAATATCGAAACAGCTGTATGCAGATTTTGAGTCGGGGTGACTTGACAATTTCTATAATTCACCGTTCGATTGTGAATGCAGATTTTGCGTTGCTGAATACGTATAACCAGCTTCCTTGGAAAGTTGTTTGATAATTTTTTAAATTATTAAAGAATTTTCCTTGTTCACTTTATGTAAATATCTTTACAACGAAAAAGACGATATTTATGAAACTTTGCAGCTAATTGCACATGACACATAATGTATCTGTTACAATTTGTTATTAATGTAATTCGGATTTAACCGGAGTTACTTCAATATTTAAATGGGATTAAATTGTGTTTTTCGCCCAATGTTAGATAATAAAGAAATTATACATTATTGAATTATACTAAATGTTAGATATTTAGGAAATAATGAAATTCTTGTTCATTAGAGGCATATTGCTGAAATTTGTTTCATAAATTTCAGTTTTAATCAATAGTGTAGCTAGTTTGAAATGTTGGTTTCTTATGCGTACGGGATTGGTTCAACTGAAACGGCATATAATCCATTTGCCGTAATACAGTTCGTCAATTCGACCTTTAAGAAAGCTAAAAAAAAAGAAGAGGGTATTCGTAATTCATTTCTTCAATGAATTCTTTTACGAATATAAATTTCTTCCTTTGCTAGAAGCCAGCAATACATTATTCTTTTGATCTTACTATCTATGAGGTATTCTAAATGCTAAAATGTTATATATTTTATCGATATTTGATCATCACTCTTTGAGTTTTCTTCCACATATGCTATGCCTGCGATATGATGTCAAGAAGAATGTTAAACGATTGTATAGGTACCTGTATTTTCAGTCGTATTTTCTCCGAAAATAATAGAATATTCAGTGTATCGCAAGGCAATAGTCAAGTGCAGGAGTAGTTTTGTCATCAGTTTCAGATAACGATTTTCGAAATTTTTTTCATGTCTGAAGAACTTTGGGACAAGGATAAAACAATTGTTGATAAAATAAAGCCTACTGACTGGGGTTGGAAATTTATTGACAATTACGGCCTTGTGCCAGAAACTACTGACGTAGAACTTGTACCCCAGGAATTATTAAAAATTATTTCATGCTCTTGTACAAAAAATTGTTCCACTGCCAGGTGCGGTTGTAAAAAAGTTGGTCTTCATTATACGGTTTTATGTAAAGTCTGCGAAGGCAAAACTTGTGATAATTGTGATGAAATAATCGAAAGCGAACCAGAAATCGTTGCATTCAGTAATGATGAGTACGATGAACAAGCTGAAATTATAAGTAGTAATTTTGAAATGAGTCAATTAGATAACTATGAACTTGCAATGAATAGTGACGCTGATATCAACGAAGATATTTGTATTGATGATAATACCGAAAAAGAATGTATAGAACCACGTCCTCCGAGACCAAAAAGAGCGAAAATATCCAAATAAATGTAAACTTTGTAAATATATTGTATTTCAACTGTGTACGTCAAAAATTATGTATAATATGTTAAATAAATTGATTTATAAATATAAATTATTATGTTCCTGTACTGAATTAAAGTATTTCCTAATCACTGATCCGCAAAATACCAGCACAAATCCAAATTTAAAAAAGCTGTTCGAATAAAAGTAATAAAATGCATCATAGAAGAGTACTACCACTCAGTGGCGTAGATAGGGGGGGGGGGATCAAGGGGATCAATCCCCCCCCATGAGCCTACGATAATTATAATAGAACTTAATAAAGGTCTTCGTATCTATGTAGCTTTACATGAAATTTACTAAGCACTAGCACCTCTTCTGCGTATGTATGCGCAATTATAAAAAAATCACATAGATATGTTTTGTGACGGCTGTGCAATTGAGTATTTTATAATTTCCGCGCTTCGAACAGGCCAACCAATCAGGAATGGACATAATTTTAACATTATAAAGTAACTAGTAGTTTTGAGCATATTTTTATTCAATGTTGAATGAGTAAGTTTAATCGGTCACTATGAGCAAAAAAGTGTTTAAAAAGTTCAAATGGCTCTAATGGAAAGTTTTCATTTCGAAAGGAAGAAGCCAACCAAAATCTCCACGCACTTCTCTTTCTGAATTGTATACTATACTTACTATCAAACAAAAGTGCTCGAGCTTTTGTTTAATGGTGTAGTATTATATATAAAGCAGTTTTTTTCAATAGTATAGGTAGTATAAAATTTAGAAAGAGAAAAAGTGCGAATTTTCCATTTCAGCCATTTAAGCTCTTTCAAACACGTTTTTTGGTCATAGTGACCGATTAAATTCCTGTTCACATTCGAGGAGCCTCACTTCTGCTCATAGAGGATCTTTAATCAATATTTAATATTTCGAATATTTTTTAATGTAGAGTAGGTTTCGAAATATGAGCTCTTTGAAAAATAGGACTTAATTTTGGATTTGATTGTCAATTTAATTACTCCATAATATTTTGAAGTTAAAAAAATTGTCGAGTTAGTAAAAATTTTCTTGTGATGGCTGGACTTCTACATCATGAATCTTGGAGAAAGATTTACTAATCATGAGAATACAGTCTAGTTCACAAGTGCTTTTGTGTTCAACTTTTTTCATCAGTCTCGGAAGAATATGAGCAAATAGCATGGTGATAGTTTTTGAAAAAATTCAAGTTCCGTTCGGGAAAATTGTAAAAGAGATAAACAATTTACTGAAAGAAAACAGTTTGTTTTTTCAAATATCTCAAAAACTAATAGATATTCTGATATCTGAATAAAGATACAAAAAGAGGAGGAAATTTCCAATGAGACATTTTCCGGAACTGTAGGATAAATATTTGTAATTTTCTCAGAGGGGTTAAAATACGGCTGAAAACAGGTAATCTGGCTTGCGAAAGTCACGCCCATTTGGGACACTTCAACAATAAACAACAAGAATATTGCAAGTGTATCAACTGTTAAACTATAAATCTGATATTCTTTTCCTTTCTTGGAGCTAGTTTTGAAAGATCTCAGAATAGATCCACGTTCAAAAATTCGATTTTTTAGTTTTCTGCTAACAATTTACTTAGTTGCAAAATTAAACACTCTAATCATAACTTTTTTTTCCTGATTCTCTTATAGACAACGCATTTATGTAAAACAATTTTTTACACAATAGGAGGTCAACATTGAAAACAACCACGTCCATGTAGCTTCCGATAATAAAGAACGAACCATTGAATTCATAAACAAAAATTTCATTTTAATTTTGCAAAACTACGTAAATTGTTGATAAAAAACTGAAAAAATGAAATTTTTTGTTTTTTCAACAGGGATTTACTTCAATAGCTCCAAGAATAAAATAATCTCAGATCTTTACTTGAACAGTTATCACAAATTTCATGTTCAAGCACCAAAAAATTGTTAATTAACTATTGCATAACTAATAAAAAAATTTCTATTATCGCCGGATTATTGTTCATTCACCGATTCAGTAAATTTTCAATTTTTATATGGTTAAAATAATGTTTATTGTTAAAGTGTCCTAAATGGGCGTGACTTGCTCAAACGAAGTTACCCTTCAGCAGTATTTTTACCTCTCTGAGAAAATTATGAATATTGATTCTACAGTTCCGGAAGTTTTTCTTTTTGAAAAATTGGAAAATTTCTTCTTTTTTTTTCAGATTTCAAAATTCTCAATTATTTTTTGAAATATTGGCAAAAAGCCAATCCCCTTTTTTTCTGTAGGTATATTGTTTATAACATTCACAATTTTTGGTGGCGAATTTTTAATTTTCTCAAAAAACATCTACATGCTACTCCAAATCGAATAACACTTTGTTTTCATTTTTCCGAAACTGCTGAAAAACGTTGAAGAAAAAAGCACTTGTTGACTAGACTATTTTTATCAACTCCAGGTACCTACAGTTTAACGCCGGTTCCGAACGGCCAGTGGGCTTAAATCTAAGTCATTACCCAACAGATTAATTTTTGAACCACTAAATTCCGGACATACCGGAAAAATGTTTACTGCCACACCTGCTGTTCTCGTTAGTTGAAAGTGTGGAAGAAATATTTAATTCGTCAAGGCGATGTTAAGCCTAAAAAAATTTATTCTGCTTATTTTGTACTGAAAGATTATTTTTATAAACAAATAAAACTTAAGACGAAAAACATATGGCATTTTACACAAAGTCATATCCCCCCCCCCATCGCAAAAAACTATCTACGCCACTGCTACCGCTTACCCCCACCACTACGCCGAGCAGCTGCCGCGTTCATATTCGGGCGAACGCGGCAAGACTACTGATTTATTTTTGATGCAGCCAGTGATCCAACGTTCTTTTAAATCTGTATTTAATCACCACACAGGTGAAACAATCTAATGCAACAATAAGAATTTGAAAATTTTTAATAGTATGGTCACAGTACGAAGCGAACTTTGAGCTTCTATATCTCGGCTTCTGATTATTGTATTTAAACAATTTTGTTTTGAAATACGCGTTTTTTAACGGCAAATACATTTCGAGTATGATTATAATGATTGACTTTATTTTTCAATGCAAAGATGAGGAAAAACTTAACAAACAAAATTTTTTTTTTATAAATTTTTAAAAAAAGTTATGTAACAAAATTTATAAAATTTTTTTTTATTTTATGCCTAAAACTACAACTTTTCCCCTATCGATTTCAACCAACCGCGTTTCGATATCGTTAATGTTTTCAAGAGGAAGCGTGATTGAAAAAAATATATATATATTCGATTTTTGCGGCCGCCATTTTGAATTTTCCAAATCTGAAAATACGTAAATTTTTTATAGCACACCATCTATGTTTCCCTATGTTTTGATCTCATTATGGTTATTTTCAGTATGGTTGCCGGTTAAAACACGACCTTTCGATACAATTTTCATTTTTTGGAAAATTTTGAGTCGAAAAAATTTTCATTTCAAAAGTCGACTTACCTCATCGTGTAGGGCATAAAATTTACTGTGAATTTGAACTCTACGATTTTTTTGTGCGAGTACATCAGAAAACGTTATAAGCAAAAAATCATCGAATTTTAGTGCTTTAAAATGTGCTTGCAAGCTGTGTTTCGAGCTTTCACGGGATTTGGTCACAAATTTAGGAAAGCGATGAGGGGTCAGTGTACTTACTTAAAAAAATTATGACCCCTACTTTTCTTATTTTTCTCGTTGATAGATTTTTGATCTTACTTCCCCGGACTACCACCGCTTTATATGAATTTATATGGAACACTAAACTAATGACGCGACTGCGTTGCACGACCAGTTGGCGCGGCCAGAGAACGGCATGGCGACCGTGTCCAAGTCGCACCGAAGGCAGTGAAAATGACATTTTATAGTGCAATAGAACACAACTGTCGCCCATAAAAACTACGCTATCGCAGTCGCGTCGCTCGCATCGGAAAGCTAGGGGTTGCCCCACGACAGGCCACCATGATCGTGTAGTCGAATAGTCGCAGGCGCTGAGAACCGAATGCTACCTTTAGTAACGAAGTTGTGCTGCTCACGCATATATAATAATATAGCAGCTCTAAGAACTTAAACCAAAGATACAAAATTGATTCATTTCTTTCGATAAATCAGCTTGATGTAGACCATTAGTTGTTGAAATTCAGACTAAACTTTTTGAACGAATTTATGAATGCCACTAAGTTTTCAATGCATCACAATAAAAATATATTTGTAATTTACCAAAGTAAGATTTAATCTTTAAAATCTGCAGACAAACTTATGACCTACACCTTGTTTATTTTTTAAAGGACATTAGTGATGTATGGTACGCTTTCTCCAACCCTCATCGTGTTAATTGTATTTATATATCTGTGTTGGTTGGACGGATGCTGTGGCCCACGCCCGCCCTCTGATACACCGCTTGATGAGCCTGATCGCTGTGCGCCGCCAGGTCAGATTGTGGCAGACAGCCGATGCCTGCGGCTCGCCATCTTCATATTGTCTGTGGTGCTGATTTCAACCTGCGCCGTGATCACGTTGGTAAGTAAAGATATTTAGTATTGAGAAGTAACTCTCATGTAAAAGTTTATTAACACAATCTCCTATTTCTGAACAAACAATTTGAACTGAATTCTAATATAACCTGCAATTGAATGTTCTCGAAAAAATCTCAATACATTGTTATAGGCAGATAGCCAAACCCGAATAGAGTCCCAGCATAGGTACTAAGAAAATTAATATTTATGATGTTCAGAATTCCAAAATTTTACCAATATCTTATGTTGTATATTTCTTCGATTAGTTATATATCTGTCATATAATGTAATGTAGCTTATGAAAGAGATACATTATATATATATATATATATATATATATATATATATATATATATATATATATATATATATATATATATATATATATATATATATATATCCAGCATATGTACTAAGAAAATTAGTATTTATGATGTTCAGAATCCCAAAATTTTATCAATATCTTATGTTGTATATTTCTTCGATTAGTTATATATCTGTCATATAATGTAATGTAGCATATGAAAGAGATACATTATATATATATATATATATATATATATATATATATATATATATATATATATATATATATATATATATATATATATACCTATATATATAAAGTATGGACTTACCTAATTTAGTAGCCTTCAGTTTTTATGGAAAACGCTCGAACAGGTCGATTTAGTTTTTCTGTTTCCTACATTTTGACCAAATTATTTTGTTCTTTCAATGACATCTGTCAAAAATATGACGTCATCGATATTTTTCTTGAATGACAGTATATAGCATGCGATACATCATTTGAAAGTTCTTGCTTCACTCAGTATGTTTCTAGATTTTTATGCGATTATGTAGCTTCGTTTCAAAATGGCGGCGATAAAATTGTGAAAATTATTTTTAATTGACTCCCAGTAAAAGAAAAAGAATGGAGAAGTGTCAAGGGACTTCCGGATGGAACGAAGTTCCTTTCGATTAATTAGTGGAGGAATTATAATAAAATTTCATTTTTTTAACTATAATTATATTTTTTTCATTATTAACAAATATAAGTTATTTAATATAAACTTAATCAGTAGGCTCAATTTTAGTGAAAATTGGCTTGTGGTAACTGAAGTAGGAAACATATGTTTGGGATTCTATTTTATTTAAATGTCTGTATTATGTATTATTATTGTCTGTATAAAATCTCTACTTACCTAACTCCATCAGCAATATCCGGAACTTGTGCAGAAACACTGTCAGGATTCATTATTGTTATTATTTTTTATTATTTATTATGTACAAAAAACCTATATACACTCAACAAAAGTAATCGTCGCGACACCACACTGTTCAATGCGAAATAGAAAGACGAAACGAAAATAACTGGCTTGATTTCTATGCGAGAGAGAGAGAGACAGACAGAGAAACATGCGCACGGCGTGCGCGCGCAAGAAGTGTCGTTACAACTTTTGGTCTTGATTTTATCCGTCTAGTCCCCTTTCGCAACGCGCGATAAAGAACTTCGTTCCAATAAGTTTTTCTCGATTTATCAGAAAAAAATAATCAATCATCATACTCAGACACTACTGAGGCTTTATCATTCAATTCCTGTCCTTACATTAAGTTTCTTGGCCTGAGCTTGTTTTTTAATTCCATGGAGAAAAACGAAATTAGATATCTCAATGGCATTACAAAAGAAGTTTTGGAGGGCCGCCATTTTGAAACGGAGCTGCAGAATCGCATAAAAATTAAGGAACATACTGAGTGAAGCAAGAGCTTTCAAACGATGTATCGCATGCTATATACTGTCATTTGAGAAAAATGGCGATGACGTCATATTTTTGACAGATGTCATTAAAAGAACAAAATAATTTGGTCAAAATATAGGAAACAGAAAAACTAAATCGACCTGCTCGAGCGTTTTCCATAAAACCTGAAGGCTACCAAATTATTAGGGTAAGTCCATACATTTTCTGCACTGTATATATATATATATATATATATATATATATATATATATATATATATATATATATATATATATATATATATATATATATATACTTATATCTTAATATATATAAATTACATGTCACGTTGTTTGTCCGCGATGGACTCCTAAACTACTTAACCGATGTTAATCAAATTTGCACACCGTGTGCAGTTTGATCCAACTTAAAAGATAGGATAGCTTACATCTTAATTTGTAATCGCAATATTATTTTATTGCAAATTATTTGTTGATTATCTCTGTTAGTTTGATAAGATACTTACAAATGGTGGTATAAGGTATTTAGTTGACTGGATTGAGTAAGTATCCAACAGATGGCGCTATGTGGAAATTACTAACGCTTGACGTGTTGCTGAGGCCAAAGTATAAGTTAAATTTATATAATGCAATGTGAAATTATTCTCATTTTTTTTTCAATTTTTGGTGCTTTATTGTTTAGAACTCTCTTATCAAAATAAATATATGTAAGTATTATCATATCACATACCTAGTTATATTCCGGCAAACGTTGTGTTGACTTATACATTATTCAAACAACGTTTGCCGGGTCAGATAGATATATAAGTAGATATATTATATTGATAGATAAAATGTTAGATAGATATATAGATAGATAGATAAATATATATATAGATAGAGATATATCGACAGATAGATGAATAGATATTTAGATAGATAGATAGATAGATAGATAGATAGATAGATAGATAGATAGATAGATAGATAGATAGATAGATAGATAGATAGATAGATAGATAGATAGATAGATAGATAGATAGATAGATAGATAGATAGATAGATAGATAGATAGATAGATAGATAGATAGATAGATAGATAGATAGATAGATAGATAGATAGATAGATAGATAGATAGATAGATAGATAGATAGATAGATAGATAGATAGATAGATAGATAGATAGATAGATAGATAGATAGATAGATAGATAGATAGATAGATAGATAGATAGATAGATAGATAGATAGATAGATAGATAGATAGATAAAAAGATAGATAGATGAATAGATAGATGAAAATAATTTATATGACAGAACAACTTATGCCGGGACAAAAAGATTTATAGATAGATATATAGGTAGAAAGATAGATAGAAAGATAGATAAAGATAATTTATATGGCGGAACAACGTTTGCCGGGTCCGCTAGTATATATATATATATATATATATATATATATATATATATATATATATATATATATATATATATATATATATATATATATATTTGAATATGTATCTGACTCATGAACCATCTGATTCATATTGTAAATAATTCTTTTATTGGGTTTTCTGGTTCAGTTGAAACAGAAATGATGTTGAAATTGTTCTAATAACGTTTCGGTTACTATCTTAACCTTTATCAAATTAACATATGTCATGTCATCGCTAAAATAAATAAATACACAAATCATGCTTAATAATACGTGCGTTAGAGATATGATCGTTTTATTTATGTGTTAAAAGATAGCAATTTCCAAGTGAAAAGTAAAACGATAATTGTTCGTTTCTGTCAAGTTCGAACATTGTGAATGTGTTTTATGATATGTTTATGGTAAGATTTGAACCTGTTAAGTTATTATTGAGCATGATTTGTGTATTTAGTTATTTTAGCGATGACATGACATATGTAAATTTGATAAAGGTTAAAATAGTAACCGAAACGTTATTAGAACAATTTCAACATCATTTCTGTTTTAACTGAACCAGAAAACCCAATAAAAGAATTATTCTCTATATATAGGTCGCAATTTTGGAGTAATAGGATTGAAAGTTTGTAAGTAGGTATTTTCGAAAGATATCTTGGATGATATTTGGTTTTGATTCGAATTGGTTGGGAGGTTGACCCCCTGGGGGAAGAAATAAATCTCGTTTACATGAAAAAGGCCAAATTTTGAAGCAATAGGATTGAAAGTTTGTGAGTTTGTAGTTTCTTATGATATATTGAATGAAATTGTTGCGAGTTGGTAGGGGGTTGACCCCCCAGGGCAGGAAATAAATCTTGTTTACACGATAGAAGGCGCAATTGTGGGACCATAGGGTTGAAACTTTGTAGGTAGGTAGTTTCTTATGATATCTTGTATAGTTTTTATTTCGATGTGAATTGGTTGGGGGGTTGACCCCCCGGAGGAGGAAATAAATCTTGTTCACGCGATAAAGGGCAATTTTGTAGCAATAGGGTTGAAAGTTTGTAAGTACGTAGTTCCGTATGATATCTTGGATGCGAATGGTAATGGGACGAATTGGTTACACATTAGAGGGTTAATTTTTTTGGATTTGGTGAAGAAATCATGAATTAGTTAATAGATTTTCCAAACTGGATACGTTATGAAAACCTGCTTTTCTAATGCAGCTCGCTGCGATAGAGTTTTTTTATATTTTGGTCTAAGAAGTCGCAAAATCGAAATATGAAGGCTGATTACCTGCCTCTGTCCTTTTCCATTTATTTCGGCGTCTTGCTGCGAGGGTAATTGCCTTGTTGATTGAAACACCTCGAAATCGTCGACATTTGTCTTGATTATAATTGGGAAAGCGAGTTCTTACATTCCTCGGAGATAAAATGTTCAGCATACAGATGAAAATCCTCAATTTGATTTATTATACATCCTTTGAATAACTTATTAGTATTTCAGAGCTGAGGCAAGAGCAAATTGTGTGAACGGTAGCTCTTCACGAAGAATTTTCTCAGTTGATTGAAATTCAGAGAGAAGGTTTATTCGAATATTCAGATTCTTACTGAGATTCTGATAAAATTTATATATATATATATAATATATATATATATATATATATATATATATATATATATATATATATATATATATATATATATATATATTTTATTTTATATATAAAAATGAATCCTTATTTCCCTTATTTCCAACACGCTTGAACGGCTAGACCGATTTCACTAATTCTTTTTTGCTGTGTTTTTTATTGTCAGAAGAAGGTTCTTATGAAAGAAAAAATTAAGAAAATTGCGCGGGAAATTAGAAAATCCCTATATATAAAAAAGAATCCATATTTCCCTTGGTCCCGCCATCACGCTTGAACGGCTAGACCGATTCCACTGATTCTTTTTTTGTTGTGTTTGTTTTTTATTGTCGGAAGAAGGTT